>CAUYSK010069085.1:0-62242 GCA_963575035.1 Avahi laniger | reverse complement strand
TATTTAAACACAGAGACAGGGATCACAAAATTTAGGGATTAGCGGTACCGCTGCCAAGTATTTTTGAAACCTCGCTTTTGCTTGTTAATCCCTCACTCCAAAATTTTTCTTCCTCGTATGTGACTACTGAGTACAGTGTTTTCACTCCTCATGGTAACTCCACATTTGGGCACTTAATCAAGTGTACCAATTAAACAGAACCTTCTGTGTATATTAGAAGAACTACATAGGAAAAAAATGCCAAAAGGTTTTGGATTGTTTCCTACTTTCCATGTTACATTTAGCTGTCTGGACTAAGTATATTTAAGTTGGGGATTATTATTATAAGCCCGAAGTCACTATGAACTAATTATTTTCAGTTCATTTATGTGATTAATGTTGAAAACTGGAAAACTTGTACATACCTTGAGTTGGCTTTAATTAATCAATGTGGAGAAAAAAACATTTGAGGTGTTCCCTGTCCTTCTTCCAAAGCAGGGAAGTGGTCCTGCATTTCAAGCATGCTGTGAGTTGTATCTAGCATAGGATGAGCTTTTCAGCACCAGGGACTCCTCCCATTGCTTTCACCTGATTCACTACTAAATGTAGAGGCGTTTTGAATGTAAAGAGTAATTGTTTTCAGCAGATTCTTCTCCAATATAAGACTACAATGAGAAGCAGGAATGTTATGATGTCTCCATATCCAGGAAGGCACATTTCTTCAACCACAGGATCCAAAGACATGGACTTCATTAAAGTTATTAAAGTTTGGCTTGGGCTGAGACCTTCAAAATCCTTCCCTTTCAACATCTGTTTGGTGGTTTGTTTAGGACTTCAATGGGCAGTCTCAGCACAGCTCCTCCTGGACAAGAGTCAGCATCTCCTCCAAATCTCTGTCATCCTGTGCCTTAATTGGCTCCATTAACAGGTGTTCTCAGGCCAAGAGATGAGGATTCAACTGATTCATCACTTCCTGAGACCTAATGTCAAAGATAGCATTTGGAACACACTGGGGATTAAGCGCAAGCTGAGGAATATTAAAAGATCTCTCAGTCCATTCTGCTTTAGTTGGTAAAGTGTAGTAATGGATAGATTGATTGGAATTTGAACCCTAGCCTTGAACCAAATGCCCACACAAGCATGGGATCTCAGTTTTCTTTAACGTTCTTGTCTTCTGTTGGGAGCACTGCTAATGACTGTATTACCATTACTACTACTTCTAAAATAGTTTTTGTGCTTGCATTACATCAAACATTATTTAGTTTACTTTTCACAAGATCATGTTGCTAGCCTTATTTTTTTGTGAATAAACTAAAATTTAAGACTTAAAAGTCGTGTCGAAATTTTTATAGACAGAAAGCAGACTAACGGTTGCCTGGGTCTGGGGGTGAGAATGGTGATTCCCTTTGAATCGGCATGAGGGGTCTTATTGGGGTAATGAACATGTTCTAAAAGTGATTTATGGTAATGGTTTCACCGCTGGGTTTATTTATCAAAATTTATTGAATTGTACACTTGAATAGGGTAATTTTATGTTGTCTGAAATATACATCACAAAAGCTGCCTAAGGAAAAAAGTCTTAACAGAAGTCACACCTTTTGATTCTAACCCTGGGTGCTTGCGTATGTACTGCAACGCAGCAGGCTCTGGGCAAACGTTGAGGATCTGATTCCTCCTTGTTAGGTACAGAATACTGGGCAATTTATTCAAGTATCTGGGCAGCAATATTTTCAACTCTTAAGTGAGTTCACTGGACTAGTTATGTATCTAGAAGATCTTATATTAATTCCAAGAGGGTTTAATTCTAACTGAGAAAGAGATCTATGAATTGACACAAGGTGGTATAATATGACTTAGACAACTGCATATCAAAAGTGATGGTTGAGGAAAAGAAAAACATGGAAATACAAGGCTTCACTTTGTAGTGAAACTAAGAATTTAATTTCTTTATTACCATTTTATTTTGAAAATATTCTAAAATAAATGTGTGTTAAAAGGGAAGTGAATTTTGTTTCAAAAAAGTTAACTATAAGGACATTTGATGAAGACATTTTCGATACAGAAATCTACAGGGGAAATTCTGGGGACATATCTACGATTCTGATGTCTTTCTTACTTTACAACTGAAATAAAGGGCCCACAAATTTGTGCAACTGTTCAATTTTATGTAACAAAAAGTCTAAGTTTTGTTTGATTATTTGATTTTCTTAGTACTTTCATTGGTGACTCAATAATTTATAAACACTCAAAAGGTGATCTTGGGATGTAGTTAGATTTCTAGAGTTTCTACAGAGCACACTGATCTACAACTGCACAATATCATGAATTGCTACGATAGGGAAATTATATGAATAGAATAAAAGATATAACTAGTTTTAAATCTAATCTAAATTATGAACATTCTCTTCTTTAAGCATTCTCAGTATGAAATTAAATAGAGTTATAGGAAAAACATACAAAGAGAAGTAATTTTCCCCAAATTATGTTTCAAATTAAATTATTTTTATTTTTTTATATTTACTTTCAATATCCTACACTTTCTTCATCATCTTCAGATAAGATTTAATTTAGATAAATTCCATTTGTATCTCATATTTCAATTTCAAACTATGCTCACTGTCTACTGTGAGACATAGTCACACTCTGAATTACATGTTAAATACTGTGGTGTCCATAGGCATTAGGGATAGACAGACAGTAAATAGAGAATCTTACAACAGGGAAGGAAGAAAGAAACACTCTGAGCCTTGTAGCAAAGGCAACAAGGAGATCATGAATAAATCTGTGTGATGTCAAATATTTGGAATAAAATCAAACATCTCAGACTGATGGGTATAGGTACTATATCCCTGAAATTTTGTCCATGAATGATTCATATCAGGATGGCAATACCATGGATGAACATGAATATCAGGATGGTGAAAACTGTTCAAAATTCATTCAGATTTTAGCTTAAAGACTACTTTGAGAACAGATCTCAGATGTACTATCACAATCAGATTATTAACTTATGTTTAAAATAATTCTTTAAGTAATAGGTGTACATGCAATTACACATATCATCCTTAATTGTTACTTCTGCTGTATAAATTAACTACATGAATTATTCATAAAGTCATTAAGTCTAAAAATACTTTGTGGTTATTTGTCCAATCTCCCACCAAAAGAAAGTCTCCTGAATCCTAGAAATAGACACATAGACCTTGTTCAAATAACTTCAGAGTGAATAAACTCACCAACTCTGAGGAGGTCAGGCTCATTTTTTATTTCTCTACTTCTTAGAAGATTATTCATCCCATCAAAAGTGGAATATATTTTGTTATAAGGAAATGACTTTATTACTAATAGTTAAGGACAAATTGAACAACTCTATTCATTTGTTTTCCCCAAATGGTAGATCCTTGAATATTTAAAGTAGTGACTATTTTCCAGGTACATATTTATAGAATAATTCACCTTTTCTCATGTTACATTCTTAATCATATCATCATTATGAAATATATATTTTGTGAATGTGAATGTATGAGTGAGTGGCATTGTTAGTGTGTTTTTACAGGCAAACAAACAGAAAATGTTACTGTGACACTGTACCATTTATAATCCAGGCAAAAAGCAGGCCACATAAAAAAATTATGGAGAGTTGAATGAGTTTTACAAACGTGTGAACAAGGAAGAGTGAAACATTCAGGAGATAAAAGCATTGAAGCATGATTACCATTCTTAAACCTGAAGAGGCAAGATTAGGGAGCAATTTCTAGAAACAAAGAGAGTAGCCATAGGGGAAAAAAAAATCAGAAAGAGCTGTGCCCTTCAGAGGAAGAGCACAGTCAAACGTCAACCCTGCAGGAAGGGACCAGACAAATATGAGCCCCAAAGTCACTCTGTTCTTGTCCGCCAATGATCTGACATTGGTTAAACTCAACCAGAGACCTAAAGACAAGAGAACCCATTGACGCCAACCTCCTGAAATCCATAGCAGGGCAGGGATCTGAAGGACTGGCACAACTATTTAGTTTATTTCTTACTTTATTAATTCAGTCATAGGTTTTATTTTATCCCACAACATTCTTCATGTATCTCTTTACAAAAAAAGTCTATTATTCCTAATTCTTAATGGAAATTTTTCTATTATTTTAAGATTAAAGTCCTCAATAGCAGCTTTTCATATTATCACAGCTCATAAGAAAACAAAAACCAATATGATCTAAAATGTCTACAGAAATTTAAATTTTAAAGTAACTATTAGCAAGCTCATCTTAAATAGATATTCATAATAACTTGATGAATAAGGGTAGAAAGTGTCAAGATCTTAATTTAGAAATGAAAAGGTTGAGATTAGGGTAGGTTAATTAACATCTAGAGTCAGAGCAATGGTAAAAATACAGGTTCTCACAAGCAAGTTTCCTTTTTTCACTTTCTTCAAATCTTCTAGGAAAAACTATAGAACAAGGCTGTAAATGACTTTATATGTATATTCAGAGAAGCATTATTTGTACCATAGGCATTTAATCTATGTTACATTACGTTATCTTATATGCTCAAGCTTTCGTTCATTCAATAAATGTACATTGCTTATAGGAATGTCTACATACAGGCTACATGTATGCCAATGTGATAGACACAAGAGAGGCATGGTGAGAATATTTGAACACATGCAACATACTAGGCTTTATGGTAAGCACTTTATACATATCACCTCTGTAAATCATGTCACAAAAAAACATGTTGCTTACATTGAGAAGACATGTGATATAACAGGAACCAGACACTGTCTTAGAGGAATGAAAAGATGGGACCAAGAAATTCCTTGTCAACTTCAACAGGAGAAGCACATGAGGGTCTTGAAGAAAGATGAAACATACATGGAAAGTGAAGCACGTGAACCTGATCATTACATGTAAAGGGCATTTCATGTGCAAGGTCACACAGGTAGGAAATCTTAGAGGAGCAGGTAAAGGAAGATTTTGGAGCTGGGATGTATTAAAGGGAATCCTTGGAAATAAGATTAGAATGGTATACTGAGTTCAGGCCTTAAGTGTCATGGATGCTAGTGAGAAAGTTTTGGCATTTGTTTTTATGGATATTAAAGGCACTGAAGGCTTTTGACCAGATGTGTGATATGATCGCAGTCAAGCTCAAAGTGTTTTATTCCAGAAAAATATGGAAATAAGTAACACCTTTAGGTGCCTACAATTATTAGGAATTCTCAGGGATCACTCCAAGATCCTCCTCAGTCTTTCCTATGTTCTCTTTGTTGCCAAGTAGTCTCACAAGACACATGGCAGTAATGTTTTTACAGTTTGTCATGCACAGAAAGCTGTAGACCTATATGACCAACTATCTATTCAACTCATCCACTCTGATTTTCCAAACTAATTCCAATTAAATATGCCCAAATAAGTGACAACATGTGTACATAAAAACTGGTCCCCTTTGATATAGGCTCCTTTTCTCTCCACTGTCTAGATCCATCATCAATTCAAGATTATACTCTAGAAACCCAGGAGTCTTTCTGGATACTTCCCCCTGACTAGCTAGTTATATCCAATTCATCACTAAGTGTGCTTAGTCATGGAAGTCTTGCTAGTTTCCACACTTACTTTCTCTGTGACCCACAAAATGTCCTTTGACAGTCTTTGGATGGTTTCTAACCCTATGTTTTTGGGGCTTTATTGTCTTTTGTATAGCTTCACGTCCTCGGTGATACAGAAAATAGAGAAGACAACCATAAGTGGAAGTAATTTACATAAAAGAGAGTTCTTTTTGGTTTTAGAAAATAATGAGATTTATTTCAAACTAAAGTCTGTCTTATCAAGTAATCAGATGATTTACTTACTAGGGCAGAAGTTATACCATCTCAAAAGAGTTCATAGAGAATTCTAAATTATCTTCTACAGACAGAAAAATAATAGATCACAAAGAAATGATTTTTCTTGTTTCATTTCTGCAGTGCCAAAAGATATTAATACCTTATGCATTGCGGGAAAAGGTTCTTAAAAATTTCACTAGTTGTGATTAATATTCTCAAACTTGATTTTATTAGAAAGCCCATCTTTACAAAGCATGGTAAAAGAGCTATGCTAAATGTCTCTCCTGGAAAATATTGTCTATAGTTCCCCAAACCGCATTCACCACAAGTGTGTCTTGGAGTTGTTCAGCTGAATCCATTTTAGGTTCTGATATGATTTAAGTTCTGTGACCAATCAAATAGATATTTGTTTGACCCAATGGAAATGTCTTATCTCTCTCGTATACCAGAATGGTCTAATTCTACTCATAATTAATTGCGTTTTTATAATACCAGAAGAATTGAAAGACGTTCAAAACCTCTCATAGTGTCAATCTGTGTAAAGGTATGTTATTCGATGATATTTTTCTGTGAATGGGAAATAAAATCAATTCATGGTGATTGGTGTTCAGAATGGGAAAATTAGTTAACATTTGAAGGAGAGATCCACATCTTACATGAAATACCCTGGTTTATTGTAAAACTAAATGTCTGTCTTGTTGAATTGAGCTCTCTGAATAGGTATCTCAGGAGCATTTTGAATTGCCAGAACTGAAACTCATAAACATTCATTAATATAATACTTTGGGAAATATTTTTCCCTTTTCCAAAACATTGCAATTTCTGCAGAAAAAATGTTTTTTCATATCAGAAAGATAAATTCTAGTACTGGAAGCAATTAAAAAGAGAATAGAAGCAGTAGTTTTTAAATGTTATCTCTCTATACCAATTGGTGGAGAAGTTATAGAAGAAATATATGTGGAATTTGTAGCACATTCGGTCTCTTCAGTATAAACAAGAGCAGGTTAGCAATTGTTTTTCCTTTTACCATTTGTGTTCCTCTTTCATCTTTTTGATTCAAACTAAATCGAGATTTATAAATACCTATACATTTAAAAAGTTGGCCTGAGACTTAAACACATCTGTAAAGAGAGACACTGCCCATGCTTTAGAATCACTGTTAAAAGCTTTGAAAATGCTTGTAGAGTCCAAGACAGAGATCTATTCAACCATGGCAAATACAGAATTTGATTATTGGTGGTATAATATTAGTCCTTTATGTGTCTTCTACACGCACAGAAAATCCTGGGTCAGCCACACTGAGACTGAGCATGGTTCCTTAGTCTGTTTTAGTGATTCCATGACTGGGTTCACACAGTGGGGGATTGTTTGCAAAATAGAACTTTGATGAGAATGAGAGATTCACTGAAGAGAAAATTCTGTACAAGCAGTAGATGTGGGGCTAGAACCTGTGGCTTTGAAACACGATCCCCAAGTCTTCCTATTTTCTGATAGAAGACACAGCCCAGTCTTTCCTTCAGCAAATAGTGATTAGTGTTATTGCGTGGTACTCTTCCAAACACAGAAGATGTTGAACAAAGTACATAAAACCCTGTGCTCTGATACTTGCATTCTGAAGAGAGGAAACCAATAAACAAAGCAGGTAGTACAAAGTCTGTCATACAGTGTTACGTGCTGTGGAGAAAATAAAACTAGGAAGGGGTTTGAGAGTTGGGGGCAAGGGAAATTTTAAACAGAGTATTCACAGAAGACCTCATGGAGAAGATGGAATTTAAATAAAGGCTTGAAAGAGGTGGTGGAGAAAACCATAGGGACAACGGAAGATAATTTAAACAGAGGAGAAACTAAGTGCTGAAGCTCAGGGGTGAAAATGTGCTAATGTGTGAAGTGTAAAGCAGGAAGCCCAGTGTGTCTAGAGTACCTAGTCAGAGAGGTGAGCGGAAGACAACTCTCAGAATCTTGCAAAGGGGCATTAGCCGTACTCAGAATGAGAGGAGATGCTGCAGGAGCACTGGAAACAGAGAATGCCATGGTCTGACTTTGTTTTAATGCCATTACTCCACACTCTGGATATACATGATAATAGATCAAAAGCAAAAGCAGGATATGTAGTTTGGAAGTTATCACAAGAAACTAGTTTGATGGGATTTGAAAGGAAGGAAGTAGCAAGGAGAAATTGGACTCTGGATACACAAAGAAAGAAGAAAGAATGCCTTCAAAGTTTTTGACTGAGTGACTGGAAGGATGGAGTTGTTATGAAATGAGATGGGGATATTGCACGAAGAGCAGATTTAGGGTGGCAGAACAGAGATTTGGATTCATATGCTTTGAATTTCAAATGCATGTTAAACCTCAAGTACAGCTGTGAATAAAAATGTGGATACACATCTTTGGTGTTCACAGGAGAGATTAGGCTGGAAATACAATTTACAAATCATATTGGTTGGAATAGCATCCCCTAAATTCATGAGTTTTATGTAAACTCGGAATATAACCTTATTTGGAAATATGGCGATTGCAGGTATAATTAGTTAAGATGAGGTCATACTGAAGTAGATGGACGCTTAATCCCATATGATTTCTGTCTTCATGAGAAAAGAAGAAGACACAGACATAAAGAGAGAATGCCATGTGAGGATGCAGGCAGACATTAGTTGAGTGATGTGCCTACAAGCCAAGAAACACCAAGGATTGCCAGGAACACCAGAAGCTAAGGGAAAGACATGGAACAGATTTTCCCCTGGAGCCTTCAGATAGAGTGTGGCCCTGAGAATATCTACATTTTGAACCTCTAGCTTCCAGAACTGTGAGAGAATAAATTTCTGTTCTTTTAAACTACTCAATATGGTAATTTATTATAGCAGGTCTGGATTCTAATACATAAGTTAGTAATACACAACAATTATTTGGTCAAAAGACTAGGTGAAATTCCCCAAGAAACTAAACGTGGTTAGAGAAAAGATGAGATCCAGTGTCTGAATTCTGGGGACACTGGCTTTTAGAGGTCAAGGAGATGAGGAGAAACCAGGACAGGAGACCAAGATGCAGCAGCTAGTGAATTAAGAGAAAAACAGAGAGAATGTGGGATCCTGGAACACAAATGGAGAATGTGTATCAAGAAGAAAGGAACTTGTCAAATGCTTCATATAGGTAAAGTAAGAGGAAAATTGAGACTTGACCATGGTTTTAATAATGTGGTAGTCACTGATAACTTTGACACTGAATTAAGTTATCAAATTAAAAAATTACCTCAACACAATTAATTTTTTAAACCTCCAAAGATAATTATTTACACAATCTAATGTAATTTCCAGTAGATGGCTAACTGACAGAAGTTATGAGTAAAGCAGATGTGGTGATATTTTCCTGATAAAAACTTAATTCAGGTAAAGATAAGGAATCTGTCACTGACTATCGTGCTAATGAAAAGAAGTCAAGATTAGAGAAAGTAGACTGAAAGACCTCTGCTATTTCATAAGCTTGTGTTTTAGAGGGCACTTGTCCTTATTTTGTTCCACTTCTCCTCTCTGTTGTAAACAGAGGAGAAAAAAACAAAAGGAGAGTAAACAAAGGAAGCCACAAATACAAAGGAAGAAAAGAAAGTGAGACTCAAATGGGACCATTCTCTTTGTTGTCCCCATGTGGGAATTGTTGATGGTGGAATGCAGAACACCAGTGAGACGTCTTTGTCAACAGCATTTATGCTTTCAACCATAATTCTCGGCTTTGAAACCAATCTGCAATTCTCCTGACATCAGTTTTCAATTTATTACCCCAGGTGGGTTGGTCCCTGAGGAAGGCCAGCTTGTGTATGTAGCAGCTGAAATAACTAGTTGGGGCTAGCTAATGAAACTGAGAATGTCATGGGCTGGTTAACATTCATGTATTTAAAGGAAGCATCTTTGTTTAACCTGAGGGCTATATTTCATTAGATTTATAAACTGTAATGCAATATCTGAAAGCTGAATGCAATTTGTATTGTTTTCTTAAATGCTTGCCGTTTTTATTTATGTAATATCTCAGATGAAAATCTGCTCATCATCAGTGTACGTAATCCTGTTTTTTCCTCAGCTACCAAAATTTTCTCGTTGTGGTCACTAAGTGCTAGCATAGTAACATAAGTGATTTTCTTGGATATTAGAATAAAAAGATTTTCCTGCAGAAGCTAATATAGATTTTTGCCAAAAGTCTTAGGCAGTTTTAACAATTAAAATAGTGATCACCTCTGGGTCTGGGTATATATATTCCTGCTATTGGCATACAGGATAATAGGGCAGCGGAAATGTCTGGGACAGAAAAAAATCTGGTTGAATCACGTAGTGCAGGTAAGGGTCAATGAAGAATAATGCCCTTTTTAGTTTGTCAGACAGAGATGTGTTGAATATCTTGGTAAGCAAGAAAGGGGGATATCAAATCAGGATTACATTAGAATCAAGTGAGGATCCTTTTAAAGGATACCAATGCTAAAGCTCTCCAAGCCTTTGAGTCTACTGAATTTGAATGTATGGTAGTAGATCTTAGGTATTTGCAATGGAAGTACAGATAAGATCCCGTAGGAAACATTTAGCAGTGAAGCCAGTTACGGGATAAACCCTAGCAACATTTTCTGCCTTTGTGTGCTATGTTTAATTGACATATCTGTGGTTATTTGTTTCATCTTTCTTGGTGAAATTTGGAAAGGTAAGAGAGTCCTTCGTGTGAATCCTGCTACTTTGAAGGTGCAAAAAATATAGGAAATTAAAAGACTGATTCAAGAAGCAGTCATTCCAGAAGATGCTGCACATCCCATACAAGATTCTATTACAAGATGCACTTATGAAACACTGAACACATATGTGCCATAAATAAATACTTTGATGACTCAATTACAATCCATTTCAGATTACATGGATACTACCGTTTAAAAATCAGTTTATCAGTTTAGCTTTGTTTAAAGTAGTGTTTTCAATATTTATTTGCCCATGGAATCCTCATTTTTCTGCATAATATTTTTGACACAATTTAGAAAATGCTGCCTTTGGTACAATTTTGATTCTATAAACTTGTTTCAACATTTGACTTTTGTTTCATGAGTCTACCCATGTATTTTAGTTTAATAGAACTTTGTCTACTTTAGCTTTTGTAGTAAAATTGTGTAGTTGAATATTCTAAACAAGAAATCTCAAATTCAAATGCACACAGGGCTCAAGAATATAATAAAATTTGTGAAGTGAGCTGGGTCTGAGACAATGGGAAGTGGTAGTTTCTCTGAGTAACTGGAGAATTTCTTGTTTGACTACATACACTCATGATTATTTTCTAATCCCCATGCCAAGCTACACAAATAAACTCTTTCTTTCACATATAGATAGATGTGTGTGTATATATATATATATATATATATACACACACACATCTATCTATCTTGAGAGACAGAGAGAGTTTGCTTACATAATTCAGACAGTTGGCCTTCATTTCCAAACCTTAGTCTAAATCAATCTTGTTATTAAGGCTAAAAATTTCAATATATTCTTCTTGATGTCATCCAATTACCTGTTCATTAGCAATTTTCATGAAGGATGAAAGTAGAAAAATAAATATTATAAATAATGGATAAGCCACAAAAATCCATCCTAATTATATGACAAAATTATTTTTATATTTTACATTTACTTACAATAGTAAGAGTGCACTGAACTACCTCAAATGTCTATTTCCCTTTGAGAAAGCAGAGAATAAGCAAGGTAGAGAAAAGTTCTTCAAACCCTTCAAAACAAAATGAAATAAAAATAAACTATTAGGCTATATACTCAAACCCCCACGTAATTAAAATGAGCCGGCCCGATCCCCATAGACATCAAGAGTCACATCCTCCGATAGTAAGATATCCCTAGAACTTACAATCTAAAGGAAGCTCAGCTTCAGTTTCTTCCAATGTCTAAATAGTCGATTTTACCCAAGCACGGAGTAAAAAAAAACTCAATAGCTGAAGAGAGTTAGTGGTTCCTGACACTTAGACATCACACATAGGGCAGGAAAACAGGAGATACTTGACAGGAAAAGAGAGAATATTAAAAACTAAAAAATTGTGTCCAATATGTGTGTGCGGTCGGGAGTGAAGTTTGAAAAGAAATAAGAGAAAACAATTGTGGCATGCCTTCCCCTCTGGGGAAAATACTTCAGGCTCTGGGAAGCAGGGTCACAGGAAGGGTTAGGAGAAGTCAAGGAGCCATTTCCTGTGCAACTGAGAATTTCCAGCCTTTTCTGGTCCCATGGAAACAAGAGAAGTCAATCACCAGCACTAGGGATGTTTAGTCAAGTGCACTCAATAAGAGACCCATTGCAACATCACACCTTTCTCCTAATGGGGAGAAGAATCTTGAGTCCTCCAGAGGCATCTCAAGCACAAAATAATGGTTGTGAAGAGACAAGCCAAGTGCTTTGTGGAAGAGAGCCTGAGCTATGGTTAAATATTTGCCACCTTGGTGTTCTGCAATAGGATAATGGTATGCAAATAAGTATAATCAGACTGTTTTGGTAACTTCTGATAGTGTTTAAATAAAATCAATAAAATTATTGTTCACAATCCCATATTGCCTGTGTATCCTAAATTACTCTCTTTTTTTCTTCTTGCTTTCTTCTCCTAGGAGGTTTTAGAAGACAGAGCAGTTATTTGACATCTAGATTATTTCAACATTTGACAACTAAGTCAGGAGATACAATAGAGTGAATTGTGAAAATACATATTCTCCAACAGCAAGGGTTTTATGACTATAGTTCAATTGATTATAAAAGAAGCTACTCTGATTATTGTAGATTATATAGTTTTTAGCCTCCATGGTATTCCTTTAGCACCAAAAAGAAAGTTATTTGGTTCAACTGGGGAAGACACGGGTAGAGTAGACAAATAATAAAAATTGCCACTGTGGGATATCTCCAAAATTTCTAGGACGTAAAATTGCCTCAATTTGCCTTCTCTGCATAGGAGTGGATCTTCAGATTCATTGTCCCCATGTCTTAGTCAATACAGGCTGCTGTCACAACTTATCATAGACTGATTGGCTTATGAACAATAGAAATTAATTTCTCACAGTTTTGGAGACTGGGAGTCTGAGATTAGAGTGTCGGCACAGTTGGACTCTTGGGTCCTTTTTGGGCTGCAGATTTCTCCTTGTATCCTCCCATGGCACAGAGAGGGAGAGAGAGAAAGAGAGCTACTTCTCTTGCCTCTTTTATCAGGGCACTAACCCCTTTCATAAACTATACTCTCATGATCTAATTACCTCCCAAAGGCTCCTCCTCTATATACTATCACACAGGAAGTTAAAATTTCAACATATAAATTTTAGGAGGGCATAGACATACAGTGTATAACACTCCAGTATCCTAGAAAAAATTATGTGAACAGAATAGCCCTGTTTATATTAGGAAGGTAGTTGTATTAGTTTGGGGATCCCTGAGTTTCCTGTCAATAACTTTTGTGCTTTTATACTTTGATTCAATTATTTTTTTCCCTCTTTATTTTGTCTCTAGCACACTAGGCTCTGAATACTTCCATGGACATTGCCCTGGAAGCACAGGTACCAAAGATAATAAAAATCAGAACCCTTGATTTTAGATCTTCTATCAGTCCTTTCTACCTTAGCAGAAATTAAAACTGTAGGCTTATTTCCCTGAGTTAACATGAATTCTTATCATTACTGAAAATATTTGATTGAAAAATTTTGTTCCAGAAAAAAAGATTTCACACATCAAAGAGTAGGAGGTAGTGATAATTTTAATAATGCAGAGACATAAGGAAATTTTGGAGCTTTGTGAATTAGAAACAAGAATATATTACAATTTCATCTTAGGTCTCTCTTGGGTATAATCTGTAAGGAAGCTCTGTAAGGCTTGTGTTTCATAGCAGTCTGGTTTTCATTTTACTTTTTTCTTTCTCTTTTTTTCCTTTTGTTAATGAACTCTTTGCAAAGAAAACAATGGGAAGGAAAAAGATAAAAGAAACTGCAACTCCATCAATTTTCTCATTGTGTCTCATTAGCTAAGAGACCAATGTTAGTACCTTTGTGATTTTTGTAGTATTGACTTTAGGCTATTTTCAGTTTGTGAGAATAAATGACTTCTTCCATTTCTCTTTGTTTCTTTGGAATAAGGAAATCCTATAGGCTCAAGTATGATAATGGATTAACAATATTAAATATACCTCTTACGAATAACTATAATAATGTTAGAAATTGAATAACAGTGTTAAATCTCTCTGTAATCTGTCAATTTTTACTTTATGTACTTTGTCATATGTGTTTAGTAATATACCTGTTCAAAATTGTTATATCTTCATAGGGAATCATGCACTTTAACTTTAGATAATGTCACTCATTATCCTAAATGCTATTTTTAACCTAAAGTATGTTTTATCTGATATTTATATAATCAACTTTTCTTAACATCTCTTCACTTTTAGTCCTTCTGATAAATTATGCTTTAGATTTGCATATTCGTAAAAAACATATAGTGTGATATCTATTAAATTTCTTATCTAGGATTTATTGTATTTTAATGAGAAGCTATTTACATTTTCTGTTTTTACTGATATATTTGGATTTGTTCAAATCAACTTAGGGTCCTTTTATTTCAGCTATTCCTTTGCTTCTTTTTTCTCCTTTGTCTTTTATTGAATTTACTACACCTTTGCTATTTTAGTTTTACTTTCTAGAGATTTATAATTTTCCATTCTATTTTTCTCATTTTAATGGCCACCCTTATATTTTTAGAACACATAATTTACTTAAGGAATTTGAAAGCTACATGTACTTATTTCAGCTTATGAAAATGAAGTCATATGATTGGATGACCCAAAATACCTTCTTGATGACACTTCCCCCTCACTGTCTTTGACTATAAAAAACATTGACACTAAGCAGCTACTGAATTCAGCCACCATTAGTCAGGTTTTCTGTTTCTTTCAGCCACAATCATTTCTAAAGAGTTCACAACCCCTCTTTCATATGACATATTGGGTATGTCAAGCACAGAAAGTTCTATTAATTTATTTCTAATTCAATATTCCTCATTGTTATTATCCTTATACAGTCAATGTTAGTTTATATTCACCTTTAGCTTTAGCAATTTAGTCATTCAGTAGTGCTTATAGCATTCCATTTCCTCCTTAAGGTTATTGTTCTTGAAATTTATTCACAATTCTTTCAATAAGAGGTTTATAAGTGGTAAATCTTTATAGTCTTTTTCTTCTTTTTTCTCATAAAATGTCATTATTAGGGATTTCACATTTGACAGGGATGAGGGAGCATCTAACAAATTAGTTATCTGTGACATAATAACTATAATCTGTGTATGAGATACAAATAAACAAACAAAAAATAACCACCTGATATCTCTAGGGTATAAATTTAAAAAAAAATTAGAGGGTAAGTGAACTTTGGAAGAAAGTGGAATGGGTAAGTTAAGGATCGTAAAAGTCATGAGAATCACAACAGAGTTGCTAATATTAAAAACATTGACAGAACCCAGGAAGTCCATGAAGGGGGATAGTTCTCATGCTTGAATACCTGATAACAAGACCTATCACAGAAGAGTCTGCAAAAACCACAACCTTGCACAAAATCCATCACAATCTTATACAGAAAAATACTTCTGCCAGGACATCTGCCCAGCAAATTCCTATCCAACTTCAAACTGGTACTACCTTTGCTATTGATCCTTATATCCAAGAATAATTAATTCAAAGCAACTATTTGAACCTCCTTCATTTTTAAAAAAAAAAACACTTTTCTTTCTTTATCTCCCTGAATATACACACAATTTACCATGTGAGGTGTAGTCATATTGCAATGCCTATTCCAAAATAAATATCACTTTCTTTTACAGAGTCTGTCTCTCCCTCTCTCTCTCTTTCTTTCTCTCCCTCTCCCTCCCCATCCCGCCTCTGTTATTTCGGTTGCCACGATGTAGATGTATATTGTAATCCCTAGAGGAAGAATTAAAAATATAAAGTAAAGAAGTGTGCATGTTTGTGTGTGTGTGCGTGTGTGTATGTATAGTTAAAAAGGAATTCTAAATAAAATAAAACTGAACCTCCCTTAATCAAAAAGAGTGTGGGAAAAGTAAAAGAGAGGCTAAAAAGAGAGAAGATAAACAAAAATAAATAATAAAATGATAGGCCTAAAATTGTTCCTATTAATAATTACATTTAATGCTGCTATACGTAATACTTCTATTAAGAGGCAGAGATTACCAGAAAGGATATAGTTGTAACACCAACTATATACTATCTACAAGAAGAACCATTTAAATATGAAGACAGATATTAGAAAGTGAATGAATAGAAAAATATATACATGCAAACAAAAGCATAAAAGATTGAAGTAGCTGTACTAAAATCAGATATAATACACTTCAAGACAAAGCAGTTTGCCACAAAGAGAGACCTCTTGCATTGATAAATGAACAACTTATGAAGGAGATATAACAATTATTAACATGTATGTGTAAAACAGAATTTCAACATACATGAAGCAAAATTGACAGAATGTAGAAACATACAGTTTCATTGTAATAGTAGGAAATTTTAACATTGCTCTCTCAGCAATCGATAAACAAGTAGAGGTAGATAAAATATCAACAAAGACAGAACATCCACTATCTTACCTAATTGTGCCTTTAGACAATAAATGATTGTATAAAGTATCCCCCAAACACAGTGGAATAAACTAAAAAATCAATTAATATATCCTATGTAATAAAAATATTTGGAAATCAATCAACACACTTCTAAAGCATATTATCAAAGAAGATATCACAAAGAAATTAAAACATATTTCAAATAAAATAAAACTGAAATTAAAGACGTGGAAATTTGTGGGATGCAAGAAAAGCAGTACTTAGGCCGAGCGTGGTGGCTCACACCTGTAATCCTAGCACTCTGGGAGGCCGAGGCGGGTGGATCCCTCAAGGTCAGGAGTTCGAGACCAGCCTGAGCAAGAGCAAAACCCCTTCTCTACTAAAAAATAGAAAGAAATGATCTGGACAATTAATATATATAAAAAAAAAAATTAGCCGGGCATGGTGGCACATGCCTGTAATCCCAGCTACTTGGGAGGCTGAGGCAGTAGAATTGCTAGAGCCCAGGAGTTTGAGGTTGCTGTGAGCTAGGATGATGCCATGGCACTCTAGCCAGGGCAACAGGTGAGAGTCTGTCTCCAAAAAAAAAAACAGTGCTTAGAGAAAACCTAGGGCTTTAAATAATTTTAGAAACGAAGAAAGATTCAAAAAAAATCAATAATTTTAAATTTTACTTCTAAAAGCTAGAGAAAGAAGTACAAAGCAAAACTAAATTAAGAAGAAAGAAGGAAATGGAGATAAGAATTTATATCAGCGGAACTGAAAACAGATATAAAATAGAGAAGCTAATAAAGTGATAATCTGGGAAATGTCTAGTAATGTTCAATACAATAAAAAGAGGGAGTACACAAAGCAACAATATCAGGAATAAAAGGGGCAGATTACTATAGATACTATATATATATGTACATTAAAAGAATAATATTAAAATATTATGAATACTTTCATGCTAACTTAGAAGAAATGTAAAAATTTCCTTAAAAATACAACTTCCAAAATTTATACAAAATGAAACAGAAAGTATAAATAGCCCTATACCTATTAAAGTATGTAAATTAGTTATTAAAGCTTTTCCACCTATTAAAATTCTTAAATGCCCCACTTGTACTCACCATCAAATTGGTACTAACTAATCAACACTAGAGTGATCCCATGGCAGAAATACTCTCCAGGGATTAGGGGGATGGGGGTAAACCCACAACTAAAGGACACAGGGAGCATTGTAGAGGGGAAGGGCACGTCTCTAATCCTTGCTTGGGTGAGGCAAAGACATAAAGTGTAACCATAATGTTTGTACCCTCATAATACCCTGAAATAAAAAAAAATATATATATATACATGTATATATATATATATGTGTGGTGGCAAAAATAAATAAAAAAAAATATCTATCTGAATCTGAAAAGCTGCTTTGGAAACATAGGCAACAACAATAGAAATGATAAAATATCTTTGAGCAGCTAAAGATGTTTGATAGTTAACTTCTGGGATTTTTTACAGTCACATTCCAGTAATAAAAATTGGATTATTTGCTTTTCTGGAAAAAAAAAATTCTTAAATGCCCAGGTTTTTCCAGTGAATTATAACAAACATTCAAAAAGAAGTAAAACCAATGATAATGTACTTCTAAAAAATAAAGAAAAACATTTTACAAATTGTTTTATAAAGTAGACATAAGATTGAGAGCAAAATTCAACAAAGACAAAGAAAGAAAGAAAAGAAGGAAAAATATTACAGATATTCCACATGAACAAGTTGCAAATATGTTTAACAATGTATAAGCAAATAATGCACCGTGACCAGGAATGAAGGGTAGTTATACATTTAAAATTATTCAATGTAATTCACCATTTTAATAGAATAAAGAAAAAAGGAAACTATGGTCATTTCAATGGATTGGGATAACACATCTGGAAAATTCCATATTCGGTCTTCGAAAAACTGCTCAACAAACTTGGTATATGAACATATGGGCATTTTACAGAATACAAAAAACAAAAACCAGCCAAATAAAAAACTACAACTTAATTCATACTTAATGGTGAAATATTGAAAACGTTTCCCCTAAAATCAAAAACCTGGTAAGGATGTCCATTAATACTTCTGTTCCACATTGAGCTGGAAGATCTAGCTATTGCAATAATGAAAATCAAAGACATTAAAGGTAAAAAGAGTGGAATGAGCTGATCACATTATTTACTGTTGTCTGCTTACTCTTGCTTATGGTTGATACACTCTTGTGTGTTAAATAATTTTTACATTGAAGGTCTCCTTCAGTGAGGATATAGGATTTCCTAGACTTTGAATCTCTCTCTCCAGAAGTTTTCATTTGTTTATGCCAGGGACCCTATAGTATCACCTGCTAGACTCAATTTATATAACTTCGTTGTCCTAGAAACAGAGGTCCAGCGTTGCGATTTTGGGGGACAGAGGTAAAAATCAGGCAGAGATAAGCTTATTTGTGGTCTTTTATGTCAAGGATTATGTTTTTTCTCACCCATCCTTTAACAGGTTTCGTCCGGGTGCCTCAGTTCTAAATTCTTGCCTTCTGTGGATCTAAAGCTTTGACTTGCTTGATTGTATGAGTATTAATACCCAAGTGCCTAACTGCCCCCCACTTTCATATCAGATGACTAAAACAATTGCCTCTGGGTCTTACTGACTTTTATTCCAGCATTTGGAATTTCGTACCCTTTTTTTGTTTCATTTTGTTTTGTTGTTGTTTTTCTGTTTTTCCACACAATCTCAGTAATACATTATATTTTTGTTAAGGTAGTTAATGAGTGTTTTAAATGTTTTGGACAGGATTTTAAAGTTATGTTTGTTTGCCATCTTGCAAGAACACCTTTATTGTAGTAATAAACACATTTTAATACTTTACTTTTTAATGACACATGGGAAAGGTCACAATATATTCAATTAAAAATAATAATAGGCCAGGCACGGTGGCTCACGGCTGTAATCCTAGCACTCTGGGAGGCTGAGGCGGGCGGATTGTTTGAACTCAGGAGTTCGAAACCAGCCTGAGCAAGAGCGAGACCCCGTCTCTACTAAAAATAGAAAGAAATTAATCGGACAACTAAAAATACATAGAAAAAATTAGCCGGGCATGGTGGCACATGTCTGTGGTCCCAGCTACTCGGGAGGCTGAGGCAGAAGGGTTGTTGAGCCCAGGAGTTTGAGGTTGCTGTGAGCTAGGCTGACGCCACGGCCCTCTAGCCTGGGCAACACAGTGAGACGCTGTCTTAAAAATAATAACAATAATAAAATTATTTTAGTATATATATATTTACAGTATAGTAATAGTAACAAAACTAAAAGTGACAATTTTTATTGCTCTATTTAAAGCATTATTTAGTGAGTATATCCTACCTTGTCAATTGGATAAAGAGTTGTTGAAACTAAAAACAAAAAAAGAAAAACTAGCACATACGCAATGAATGTATCAGAAAACACAGCCACTCAAATACATTGCAAAGCTATCCTATGGAACATCAAGTGAGTGGAAAAGATTTTCTGTGAAATTCTAGGATCTATTTCAAAATTATTTTAAAACATTTATCCATTAAAGTTCCCAAAGTCAGAAATTGTGCGTCCAATTTCTCTTTATGTATTGGTGAAACAATGAACCTGACAATTCACACAGAGGCAAATATCAACACTGTCAATTCCATTTATATGAAATTACCTAAGAATTATAGGGCCAAGTTATTACTCATTTTTTTTTTTTGGTCAAAATACCAATAGGCCCTCAGTATCTGCAGATTTTGCATCTTTGGATTTAATCAACCATGGATCAAAATATTTGAAAAAAGCAATACGAAATAGCAATACAACAATAAAACACAATACAAATTTAAAAAATATAGTGTGGCAACTCTTTACAAAGCATTCACATTGTATAAGCATTATAAGTAATCTTTAGATGATGTAAAGTATACAGAAGAACGTGCTTAGGTTTATGCAAATACTACCCATTTTACATACGGGACTTGAGCATTTGTGGATTTTGGTATGCACAAGGTTTCTGAAATCATTCTCCCATGGATATCAAGGTTGGACTCCATTAACTTTTCCAGCCACAGACCTCACGTAGTAGCATTGTGGCTGCCAGAGATGAATGTGGCTTTTGCCTCTGTCATTATTTTCTTCATCTTCTCAACTATCAGAGAATGACTGGTCCAGCAGATCTGGTTCTGGCGCAGTGAAATTTTAGGTCACTCAGCAAAGAATTAACTTTATATTAAATTATATCTAACTGATTACAAGATGGATTTAGTGAGTGATGAGGAGTGTCAGAAAACCATGTACATTAAAGTAGATGATAAGATATTGAAAATATTACTGTAACTTATTAAGTATTGATTCTCACAGATTTCTTGATATTCCTTGACACAAACAAATGATAGAGGCAAAGGAACTTGATAAAAATGAGAAGGAGGAGACACAGTGGTTAGAGTGCAGTCTACAGATTTGGACTTAGGTGTTACAATCATCTGTCCACAGAAAAAAGCAAAAGAAACAAAATGACAGGAAGCATAGGCAAGATGCAAAAGAATATAAAATCAATTTTCGAAAGGAAGTTGGGGATTCAGAGTTTTAGAATTGCTTTTTTCTATATGTCACTGTGTTATATTCTTTCAGTTCTTTGTCCCATTAGAGTTGAGTAGGATTTTCTCAATACATAATCTTTGTCAAGATCTTGCTGTGAAATAAGTATCAAAACTAGCATAAGCTGAACACTGTTTACAAAAACTATAATGCCACGTATTTTTTAAAATTTGCTTATAATAAAATTCCCTTTCACAGGACATTGCTGCCCCTGTCTGGCTATCCTGGAAGAGGAGGAGAGGACTCACCCTTTTATCCAAAGTCTAATCTTTGTGGTGTTTGTAACTTAAATCTGAAGTTCTTGGTATACATGATGCACATCGTGGTAAATGTTTTCTCTTTGTTGCCCGCCACTTACATTCTGTCAGTACCTAGAGTTGGCTGATTGTTTCTATGTATTATTTTAAAATCTAATTTCCTTCAACTGCTACCCCCTTAAATTATACCATGATTATTTCTAGATGCTACTGTGGCAATTGCTGTGTATTTGATATTTTATTTGTGTGTCAATACCAGGCCCATTCTGAGCACTGTAGTCATGCAAACATTTCTAGTATATCTATGTACAATGTAACAACTATCACTCACCTAAAATTCTGTGATATTTGCCATTACTGTGTACTTTTTGTTTCCTCTGTGAATATACTTCATTTCATTATTTTCATCCATCAACTTCTGTTCTCATCTTTCAATGCCCAAGTTCAAATGTCATGAACTTCATGGCCAACTCATTTAACTGCACAATTAAGCTCCTACATTTTGCTTAACAACTTTTAAGATTAGGATGTGTTGAGAGTCAAGATGCTTGAGTTAAAGTTCAGAAAGCAACTGAAACCATGAATCTAAAATTTTTCACTTTGGGAAAAAGTTTGCCTTGAAGACAAACATTGAAAGCAATGCTAATATGCATACTTGTTAAAGATGTGTGAGATAATAGACCTGTCAGGAAGACATTAGAGTGGTCAGCAAGTATCAATGGCTTTTCGTCGTGTACACAGAATGCACAAAATTCTGAGTTGGCCATGCAAAACCTCCGACTTTTGGTTCCAACTTAATTTCAAAAGTTCCTCCCTATTTTCTTTTATTGAATCATCTACATTAACCGGTAGACTGTTTATTTCTTGAACACCCTTCTGTATCCTGAAGAGTGTGCATGATATTTCTTTCCCTGGACATGTTATTCCAACTTTCATCTAGATTAACCCTACTCATTTTTTAAGGAACATCTTACATTGTACTTGTTTGTTCTCTGAGCCTATTCCTAACTTCACCATTATCTCTTCCAACAGTAAACATTAATATTATTATATTATTTTGAGTATTATCATTTAGGATCATAGAATTATAATATTGGGTAAGGCTTAATTAATTAGATAGAAAGAGATGAAGGAAATAGTCCATTTTCATAGTTTGTACAAAATTTTGACACAAGTTTATGTCAGAATTTACAACAAAGATCTCTAACAAAATCGATTTCATTTCCATTCTACTGAACTTGGCACTTTTCATTACTAATTAACGTTTTAAGTCCATAGGCTTTCTCTTCCCGTATTAGCTATAGACATCTTAAATGCCCAGTTTGAGTTTTATATTCCTTTTTATTTAGCACAATACTTGGCAGAGTACATAGCTGAGAGAGTAACCTCTGCATAGTATATGCTCAAAGCACTTTTATTTCTTTTATTAAAGAACCACAGATAAATATTAAATTTTAGCATATATTAGAGTTACCCAAAAGTATCCCTTGCTTCATCTTTCCTCATCTGCTAAACAGTAGAAAAACCTGGATCCCTCCTACTTGTTTTCCTTGTAGCCTACTTATTTTTACTGTAGTAATTACTATTTGGGAAGCTTTTGAAGGCTTGGCCAAAACCAATTCTGGCAGGTAAAGCATTTTCAGCTAAAATGTGGAAAATAGATTTAGAATCTCATCTCTGTGTCAGCATATAGTATTTTAAAACTAATCTATTCGGTTTCATTTTTTTCCCATTTTGTCAAACATCAAGGACATTCACTAGAAGTCGTTTCTCTCCATATTTATTAGATTTTTGGTTTGCTGAATAGAGAAAAATGCCATTTAGCTCAACTTAGCCCAATACCATGACAAAATGATAGATTTATTATTTATATTAATGGGGCTAATTACAGGATTTTATATAGTGTTTTTATGTGCACAAATTAATTGTATATATTGTATAAGATAGGTAAGGCAGGTATTGTTAGTATTGTTTATTGATGGGGAAACTGAGACTACATGAGATTCCCATGCTAGTAAGCAGAGCTGGATTAGAACTCAGTTCTCTTGTCTTTATTGCCAATTTTCTTCCTATTGCTTCATGGCTTGTTCCCCACTGGTAAAGTAAGGCCCGCTTTGGCCGTGAAGTGAAGATAGCCTGTGATTGCTGCCAAGGTGGCATATTGAGTAGGATGTACTGAATCTTTCCGTCACATCAGGTTCTGCTGTGCACGTATCAATTTTGCCAGAACTGGCTTCTTTCATCAAGATGTTCATTTCCAGAGATGAAATTTAATGGGATGAAATTTCATATAGTCCATGGTTAGTGGGTAGGAAATAAAATAAGACCATTCTGTGTTGGATAACCTGCACAAAAACAGGATTGAAAACATTCGTATGGTTACTACGGGAAAACTTTAATTTGGCAAAATTCAATTCTTAAAAAATCTTAATCAATGGGACAAATTGGGGAGAATAGAAATATAACAGAAAAATAAGTGAGCAGTGGTGTGTGTGTGTTTGTAACTGACATTCTAAGCCTTTCTTTAATTATTTTCCTCTTTCGTCGTTTCCTGCTGATCTTAGGTATCTAATATCGTAGTTGGCTAGATCAACTGAACATCATTGAAGCATTTAAAGAAAAACAGGAAGTGCTTAATAATGATTTTCAAATTTTCTGGTTTAGGACCTTGGTAGGATGGTAGAGGCACATTGATTAGCTTTTTTTTAAATTAATTGATATGACAGATGTCCATAGTGAAATTTTATAGGAAATAGAGAAGGACAGTTTTAGGAACCATTATAAATGAGCAAATAGCTCAATTCACATATAGGATTGAAAATGAGAAGTTCTGGAATATCTTTCATGATCTTTTCATTTTGCAAACTGAGGCACCCTCTGTCACACAGTAGGAAAGATGGAGCTAGCATTCTTCATATTTCCTTTTCTAATTCTTCTGATAAAAATCTCTTCCAGCTCTCTATTTGCCTATAGTCAGCTATCCCGCCTACACTAACAGGATGTATAAATTTCCTAACTTCTGTATTTTAACTATGCGATATTTGGTGGCTGTCGTTTCTTCAAGGAACAAATGCTACAAGGATATCCAACTGCTGAATTAAAGCTCTTATCATAGGTTACTGACAGCAGCAAAACTTAGTAAAACAATAATTCTTCCATCCTCTAGTTACCAAACTTATCAAAAGTGTCAGTTCCAGCCTCTTGGTGGACTGTTGTCCTGGTTCTTTGGCTCCTTGCTTGGAAAATTCACAAGCAGGGCCAGTGTGATGGAGTTACCACAGACAGGAAGCAATTCCACACAAACAGCTTTTATTGCAGAAAAGAAGGGAACTATACAAAGTGGGAGTATGTTCCAGAGAGGAATGGGTCAATCTCCATGAGTGGAGAAAGACAATAAGGATTCCCAGGTGTTTGCTTTTATTGGCCTTGTCAGGGGCGGGCTTACAGGAGCTGTAGGATGTTACCAGATGATTGATACACATGACAGACAGCTGTTCTTATAAAAAAAGTTGCAGCTCCACAGGTGTGTATGCCTCAAAACCTCAAGTACCTGCTATTTGTGGTTAGCTGCAGGTTTTCCTGCAGTCCCTTCCCTGGCTTTTCCCCCCAACTAGAAACTGCCCTCCAGGCCTGTATCTGTCACCTGCAGATTTGGTTCCTGCAGATTTGGTCCCATGCTTGTGGCTGGGCACAGTGGCCCATGCCTATAATCCTAGCACTGTGGGACACCAACGTGGGAGGATTCCTTGAGGTCAGGAGTTCAAGACCAGCCTGAGTAAGGGCAAGACAGTCTCTCTACTAAAAATAGAAAAAATTTCCTGGGGGTGGTGGTGTGTACTTGTAGTCCCAGCTACTTGGGAGGCTAAGTCAGGAGGATTAATTAAGCCCAGGAGTTTGAGGCTGCAAGTGAGTTAGGATGATGCCAGTGCACTCTAGCCCAGGTGAAATCAAGTCATGCTTGCGTAGGCCTTGACTTCAATACTCCGTGATGGAAGGAAAGAACAGTTAGGTGGACTACAACTTCTGTTTCTTTTTTCTGCCTCCATGAAGTCTTCCCAGATACATCAAGGAGATGCTGACAACTTGCTTTTTTCTTTAGCATTTCTCCTTGGTTTTCCCCTATATTTCCACTCTAAAAACGTACGTTCCCCGAATATGTTCTTTATACATAATCCTCATTTGTGTAGTGTCAACGCTCATTTGTGCATATGGGTTTTATCTGCAGCAAAAACATAATACCAAACTGGGTCTGCCCCTGTGGTCACTTGATGTTTACCCATCTAATGCAAACTAATTTCATTGTTTGTCCAAGAAAAACATCACCAAAAAGGAAAATCTGTAATTAAAACGTTCTCTCAGTCATTCCAAAGTTGAATAGAAATTAAGAGCATACAATATATCAATTTAAATGATCACAATCATCTTCTCTATCAGGAAAACAAATAGGAAACCATGTTCATTCCTCTTTAGGATGTCTTAAGTACCCCCAATATTGCCAAAATCCAAGATTTATTCTGGAGTGTCAGAAGTATTTCCAGGTTCTCTTACATGCTACTATTGTGACTGGTATATAATACATAAATATAGATACAATATTAGGTCATGCCCATTTAACATGTGTAATAAACAGAAAGTGAAAAGGTTGAACCAAATTCTCAATTTACTGATTATTTAATCCTTAAAGCAACAAAAAGCATCAATTAATTGCTATTATTCTAAAAGTTATTGTTCCATTTTAAATGAATATACCATTTATCTTCCTCCTACCCCGACCCTCATTCTATCCGTTTGGCTGTAATTTGAGAACAGTGCTAAGTATTGGAGAGAGTGGAGGAGAGAAAGGGAACAGGGAGAAAGGGACTTAGAGGAGAGAAAGTGAAAGCAGGAATCTTTGGAGGATTTTTCAGCCTGTGCCATAAAGCTACATTTGAATTTTGATGTCACTATTCCCTAAGAGTCTCCATGGGCTGGATGACAATTGAAATTTTTCCTAGCTGTGCTATGATGATTTAAAGTCACAGAAAGAATCATTGGTGCTGCCTCTGTGTTGCAAACAAATCAAAAATAAGTTTAAAAACTAGTAATGCCAACTTGTTCTGTCAGATCTGAATTACAGTTTTCTTTGGTAAAGGTTTAGGGAAGCTTGCCTTGATTGTTTGGGCTGAACGTTCCCATGGGCTTTTTAGAAGTCAGCTGGCCACATTCTTATATGGATATACAGTAATCTTAATATCCATAAACTGTGTTGAGTACATTAATACATTCTTGAGTACTTATCAGAAAAACAGATAACTGGAGGGTCTTAGAAAATTATCTCTCTTTTAAAAGTAAATGATATTATAAAGATACCCTTTAAAATCACTAGTAACAAGCAAAATATATCCAAAAATAGGGAGCCTACTTTATTTGCTTGCATGATTCCTGGACTATCACTACTGAACTCATTATATTTAAAGCTCTTTGAGGAATCTTAAGCATGAAATGTTCTCCATAAAACTAAATTCTATTCTAACTCATTCAACCTCAAAGGTCATAGCTCTGGCTTCCTTTCCTATAATCATTGCTATAGAGTGACGCACCTGCTCCATGGTACTACAAGGCATAGTCTGGGTGGAAAAAAAAAAAACTGGATAACAAATCTGGGATTCATAAATGCATCCTCATGACGACACCCTGCCACAAGAGGCACAGACAACAGAGATAACCCAGCTGGTGTGACTTACTTTCCAAAGCCATAACCCTAATGCATCCCAGTGGGGGGAAATGAAAAGAGATTTATTATTAGTTCTGAGCTAATGCTGATCAATGAGCAAAATGCCATGAAGCTGTGGCCAAGGCAATATATGCTGTCCAAGGAAAAAATAAAAGGAAAGAATAAGGGCGAAAAAAAGCCTGCAATATGCAAGAGAAATACAGGGGAGAATAAAACCTCTTTTGTTAGGAAACTATCCTTCATGACCAAGAGTGGTGCTGCGCCATCTGTTCACTGTACTGCGGTCTCACAGTGCAAATGTCTGTCATGTACAACAAGCAGTCGAAGCATGAGGAAAAGCGAACATTTCCAATGTAATTTTCCTAATATAAAGCGAGTTTATCAACAATCTGCAGGCCTCTGTTTTAATTCACATTCACGAGCCTTGGATCTATAAGGGCAAACTCCCTAGGGAGCAGCATCCTGTTGCTGAGGGTGAAAAGGACAAAGACTACGGCTTGCAGGGAAGGGGTGAAGCAGACACAAAGTGAGAAAAGAGAGATACAGAGAAAAATGGGCATGGCCACCAGAAGCCCTGTGGAAATATATTTAATATGTAACATTCCTATTCACCTTGCTGTGAGACTGGTTTTGCATCTTAATTACCAGCTGGCATTCCCAAAATATCCTTCCACCGGTGGGGGACCAGATATGGAGATTTTCAGCAGTGGTGATGCTAATGACAAGAGTCAGTGTCTTGGGGAGCAGGAATTGCGACTGTCACGTGCAAATGTATACAGCAGCAAGTCGAATGGACAGGAGAAAAATTAGAACAAAGAAAAAGGTAGAATGTTCCCAAACACAAAGGTCAGGGCTGCAAGACTGCTGAGTCTAAGAAGATGAAGGAGAACGGGAAGGATGCTAGAACCGGATTTAGGCAAATGGTCAGTTGCCAGTAGGAGCCCAGAGCTGTAGGGTAAACACTTTTCCAAGAAGCAAAAACCAGAAAATGAACCAGATCTGAGGAAGCAGAGAACGCACCATAAGGACAAACAAGGACACAGTCACTAACAAAGACCTAGGTAGCTAACGTGGTTCTGTTCACTCTCACTTTCCTTTGTTTCCCTGCTACCCTACTGAGAGGCTACCTTAAGCAAAACAGGCCAGGAGGCTCATAGTTGGTGTCAACTCACAACAGCTGGCCTGATACACGATGGGTGTAGGCGGAATAGACAGAGATAAATTACAGAAGATGTTCACCAGCAAAGGCAGCCATAGAATGCAGTATTTTACCACATGTCGATGCTAGGTTTTAAATACACATAGGACAAACTTGCCCAATGGTTAGCCTTATGTACTAAGAGGGACAGGAGTTTGAATCCCACTTCTGTCTCTCAGGAGTACTGTGATCTTGGGCAAGTCACTGAACCTGGAGTAGCGATACTATGACGATAACAATAATCACTTTACAGAGATGTTTTATGAATTAAATGAAATAACATATGTAAATTCTTAGCACAGTACCAATGTTCATTCATTTGGTCAGATATCTTTTCTGTTAGGTCCACTGCATAGCAAACACTACCCTAGGCATCAAGGATTTGGAATTGGACACAATAAAATTCCTGTCCTCACATTGTGATTTGAGTACTACAGTAAGGACTACACAAATATTATATTTTATTAGTATTATTTAATGTGCCATTTAAGTTATTATTATTCAAATTATTTCCCCCAGCTATGATGAGAACTGATGTGCTCAGTTATATACAAAGAAACAGATGACTCAAATAACAAATGAAATTGAATGTTGACTTGGAAGGGAGAGAGGAGGAAGGAAGAAAGGAAGGAAGGAAAGGAGGGAAGTAGGAAGGAAGAGTAGAGACAAATTATATATATATATATTTATATATATAGAGAGAGAGAGAGAAAGAAAAAAGAAAGAAAGAAAGAAGGAAGAAAGGAAGAAAGGAAGGGAGGAAGGGAGGGAGGGGAGGAAGATAATGTGAAAATTTTAGAAAAACCTGGGTGAAGAATTGGATTCTGGAGATCTGAGACCTGAGTTCTGGAAGATACTCTATTGGAAAGTTGTTGAAATGAGGCATGGAGCACACTTGGTAAAGTGCTAACACGTGGAAACCAGATTGTAGTAGTAGTAGTGGATCTATTACTACTTTTTAACTTTTTAACTTTCGGTAGGCTAGTTAATGCTTCAGTTCTCTAATCTAGAAAAATCAGTATGATTTTCAGTCTGTCCAATTAATAGTTATGTGCAAATCTATTGAAATAACAGATGTAAAATTATGGTCAATGTGGAAGAATTTACACTTAATGTAAACATAAAGTGCGAGTAAAATTCTGAAATACTTTGGGTCATAGAACATTTTAATGTCACAAAATGATTTGGAAAGCTCTGGGAAAACAAATTTATTCTGACCTTGTTGTCAGATCAAGCTGTTTTGTAGAAGTGATTCTTTTAGGGACTTGGTGTGAGATTTCAAACAAGCTCAAATGTCTAGCTCTCAATTATCATACACTATTACATTTGTAAGATTTTTTAAAAAAATACACAAATATCATGATTACACATTTTTGTTATTTCTACAAAACTATCCCCTGTCATAAAGATAAAAGCTTATTTGTCCTTTGTATAAAACCAATTAACTAATACAGATGGTCACTCTAATTACGAAGTGATTTTAAGATGAACTATGTTTAAAAAATGGCATTGTCAAGTCTTCTTACTTGAGGACTATTTATTGTTTATTTCCAGAGCATGTATGTAATGACTGGTATCTGCTTGGCTATAAGAGAGGGTGATAATTCTTTCTGTCTTTGCAATGTTTTAGTGCATTGCTTGTGCATGATTACATATATCATTCTGATGATCATGATTTTACCTGGGTATTTCAAACATTTTACTATTCATTTCAATTGGTAAATGGTTTGCAAAATAGACATATTCTGTTACCCATATTTTTCTATTGTGATGTTTTCTATTTTTTGTGTTTTTATGATGGATGGGTACACATTGTATCAAACATTTTTGTGGTATTTTCTGGGAGGCAGTATAGCACATATGTTTTAATATAACAAGTACATGTTCTGAAGTAGGGCTAGGATAGAGTCTGGTGCAGGCATTTGTACATGAAGTGAAGGAAGAATTACACCCCTCTTTAAGCTTCAGTGTCTTCTTCCATAAAATGGGCATAATCATATTATTTACCTGGTAGGATTGGTTTTAGGATAAAGGACTATATTTAAAATGCTTATCATACTTCTATGGCATTTATTAGTCATTCAGTAAATAATCAGTAATATGACCATCCTATTAAAATATTTTTGTAAAAATGTATTATAATAATGGAGCTCTTTCACTCGTTTCTTGAGATAAACATTGTGTAATCTAGCTGGGCTATCATATATGTCTTAAATTTCATTTTCTATTAAATTATTTGTTTTTTTACACCTGTTTTCCAAAATGAGATTGGTACTTTGTTTTTGTTTTGGGTAAAACTTTGTCAAGTTATAGGATCCGCCTTGTTTGCTTTTGAGAATTAGTTTAAACCTCTTCATTATTTAATATGATGAATAGTTTATATACCATATGTAGTTCCTGCTCATTAGAAGTTTAGCATAATTTGTTAGTAAAATCACTGGAACTTCTTAGAAGTTTTGATTGGAATAGTGTTTCAAAATTTAATTTCTTCCTCAGTCATTTTCATTTTATAATGATAAATAAATATTAATTAGCATATAATCACACATAGTACTTGCTTTTTCATGAAAAAGTTATTTATCTATTGTGCTCACTTTTAATTATATACAATTTTAAGTAGATTAAATTGCAAGAGTTTATTTGATTTTGTCCTTTTAAAAACATTCAAATTTAGTTTTATTGTTTTTCTGAACTCTAATTGTTCTAACTTTTCTTTATTTTTAAAAAATGTAATTTTAATTTCTGAAATTTTTTTATTTAATGTAGAAATGTATAATTACATAAAACATTTTCTTTTATTTTAATAATGCATATGTTCAAGAGCATTTCCTTCTGGGTCCAACTTTGGTTGTCACAAATCTTATTATATAGTTTTAATTTTTAGTGTTGTACCTAATATTGTAGAATTTTATTATTATATTTTTCATAATTTCTGTTGTGTATTTATTTCCTCTGCTTTTTTGTTTGTGTATTTAAATGCTGTCATCAATTTTTAATCTTAACATAATGATCGTTATCTGATTTCTCCTCTTTAATTAATGAGGGCTCCTAGCTTGTCAGACAGGATTTGGGAGACTGACATTGGGCACCCAAATTGAGTGGTATTTACCTGCAAGCACCACATGCTGAGTCAAAGAAGATTTTAACCAAAGCTTGTAGGACTGAAGATAGATTTAAGATCCACATCGTGATAAGCAAACAATCAATTTTTGTTGGCTTTTAATGATAACATGGTAGCGTTTTCTAAATATCCTTATATCTAAGAAAAATGCATCTTAATAAAAAGTATACCTGATATCAACATCCAATTCCAGCTCACTTTACAACCTCTACATGCGTTTCCTAACCTACCCACATTTAGCTATATTTTCTAAGGCTTCTCCAATTTTACTGTTTTTTGCTTTATGGAACTCTTATTATTCACACGGTAGGGTCTTCCAACTCTAACTTGCAGTCTCTTGCTTTTTCTTTACAATGTTTAGGATTTTCATGTTTCTCCACCTATTTGATTGGGTTATTTCCACTACTTGTTTTCGTTCAAATTTAATTACACTTCAACAGTTAACTCTCCTCTCCAAGTTTCAGCTACTAAAAATTTTTAGTAGGCAAATCAGGTTTTATATTCCACACAGAATTTGTGTCTTGCAATAAAATTTTATTTTTTCTTGATATATATATGTGTATACATGCACATAATTTTTTGAGTTCAGGTTATCATTTGATTTATACTTTCAGTAGCTCTGTATTGCTAGAAGCCATCTCCTCTAGATATACGTTAGTTTTCATCCCATTTAGGAAAATTTGTTTAACTTTTTTAACATATGTTTTATTTATCTTTTTCTTTTACTTGCCCACCGTGGCTTAGGTCCAGCTTTTGCGCCTATAGCAGCAAATCCATGAGTGGTAAGCGGTGTGGCGAATCTGCCCAAACGGGTATGTAGCGCAAGCGTGAGGCAGTCAACAGTATCTTGTCTCTTCACCTGTTCATGACTCTCCTTTTCCTCGTCTACTCTGCCAAAAGGGTGTCAAATGCTCATATGCTCTCTGCTTAAAGGGCAGAGAGGACTCTTCATACGTCTTTAGCTAACTCACAGCTACTTAAGACTGTGGCCCAAACCCCGTGGTCCTGGACCCTGGCCTGTTAGGAACTGGGCCACACAGCAGGAGGTGAGCCGCGGGCAAGCCAGCGAAGTTTCATCAGTACTTACAGCCACTCCCCATCGCTCGCATCACCGCCTGAGATCCGCCTCCTGTCAGATCAGCGGTGGCATTAGATTCTCAGAAGCTCAAACTCTACCGTAAACTGTGCTTGCGTTTGCAAGGAATCTAGGTTCTGCACTAGATTGTTATGAAAATCTAATGCCTGATCTGAGATGGAGCTGGAGAGGTGATGCTAGCGCTGGGAAGTGGCTGCAAATACAGATTATCATTAGCAAAGAGATTTGACTGCCCGGAGACCATAATAAATCAATTCCTTGCAGATTCGTATCAAAACCCTATCAGTAAGTGCCAAGTGACAATTAAGCTGCATCTGGTGACAGGCTTTAGAGAGACGAGTAAGCATCTTACCATCCCCCCCCACCCCCATCTGAGGAAAAACTGTCTTTCATGAAACCAGTCCCTGGTGCCAGAAAGGCTGGGGCCCTCTGCCTTAAGGAATAGGAACGACAGATAGTTCAAAGAAAACTTGGTAAGCAGACACAATCTTCTCTCTTTTCTCTACATATCTCTATAGGCCATCTTTCTAGATTTTACATATTTTTTCTGAACTTCCCATCAGAGAATATAAATACCTGTTGAAATAAATCATTAAATCAACAAATCAAAAGAGAAAATCCAAACAGATATAGAAAAAGCACTTAAAAAAAATCAATATTCTTCTGATAAAACCTCCATAGAATTAGAATAAAAGAAAATTGCCTAAAAACAATAACATAAATTCACAGAAAATATTATCATAAAGAATTAAACAGTGATCAATTAAAGTCAAGATGACATTGATATGCCTAGTGTAGAGTATTATTAAATATTGGCCTCGGGGTTCTAATAAATGCATTAAAACAAGAAAATGAAAAAACTGATATAAATAAGCATTCTAAAGAAATATGTAAACAATGCTTTATTCTGATAAGATATTTGTATTTTTATTTTTAAAATACTAAGAGATGAATTTAGGAAGATTTGTGTATACATAATTCAAAATCGATAATTGTCTCCCTATAAAAATATAGGTAAGTATGAATGGAAAAATATTCCTGTTATAATGGTGGTGTGCACCTGTATTGTAGCTGCTTGGGAGGCTGGAACAGGAGGATCATTGAGCCCAGGAGTTTGTGGTTGCAATGAGCTATGATGATGCCACTGCACTCTAGCCTGGACAAAAGAGCAAGACCCTGTCTCAAAAATTATAAACAAATAAATATAAAACAATTATTAGCAATAAACACAGAGGGACTAAACTACATAGGTTATTATGGGTAAAAAATATGAGCCAAACAAATAGAAATTTATGTCATGTTCTTTGATAAGTTAACAAAAATCAAAAGGGTAAATACTTCCAAAATTAATGTATAATGTATATTTAATTTTATTTTACAATGAAAAATATTATCACTGTTCCCTGATACAGCCAAGAAAAGTAGGAAATAAAAGAATGCTTATGGAGAAATATCCTTATCTGGTATCATAACACACAATATTACATAATGTAATATTTACATTCATTAATCAATTGTTATCTAATCAACATTACATTGCTATAGGAATGGAGAAAATATTCATATAACACAGAATTTACATACTATGGCCATGGACCATGTCTTAACTTCCACCTGTTTTTGTAGGGTTTCACATTTTTCAATGATTGAAAAAAATACCAGAAGAAGAGAAATATAGCATGAAAAATGAAAATTGCATAAAATTTAAATTTCACTGTCCATCAATAAAGTTTTATTGGAATATAATGTACTCATTTATTTGCATATTTTCTATGGCTTCTTTTGTGATACAACTGCATTATTGAGTAGTTGTGACAGAGGCCATCTGGCAGGAAAAGTCTAAGGTACTTAACTTTCAGGCCTTTTACAGAAAACAATTTGATGGACCTTGGTGTAACAGACAACATTCATTATATACATGATATATTATTGTATGACAGAGGTGGTATAAATTATACTGGTACAAAAGGGTAACCCTGTATATGCAAATAAAACAGATTTTCCAATGTCATATCATACAGAAAAAAAATTTTATATGGATTAGATGGCTAACCATAAAATACAAAATAATAAAATTGTTCCAATAAGATCTGATAATTTGAGATTTAGAGAAATTTTCTTAAAAAAAATAAGACTGTAAACCAAGAAACTAGGAAAGAAAGCATAGATAATATTTAACCATAAAAATGGAAATATCTTTGTAAAAAGGTTAAAAGCTTGAAGAGATACATTTCAAATTTAGGGCGGAAATTATAAGGGTTAGACAAAGGATTAAGATCTATAATATAGCTTCACTCTTAGCTTATGTCAAGAATATTGACAAGCAATATGAAGACAAGATTCATAAAGGATCAAATCCAAATGGCAAAACAAAACACAAACTCAAACTCAGTGATAGTTAGGAAAATGCAAATATAAATGTGTTATTACTTTACAACCTTAAGACTGGGAAAAATTTCAAAAGAACAATAACATTTATTGCACGTGGGAAAAATGGCTTATCGACATTTAAAAATAGCCTTTCTGATAAGCAATCAGCTAAGTGCCTTCAACATTTGAAAAAATATACTCAACAATCCTACCCCTGAAAATCTTAGGAATAATAAAAATAGGAATAGGTCAAAGAGATGCATGTCTGAAGTTTTTGTATCACAACATTGTACACAGAAGTAAAACATAAGCAAAAAAAACAAACATCAATAGGTTTGTGATTGGTTAAATTATGATAGGTCTTTACTCTGAAATATTATCAACCATTATCAAGAAAAAACTTTTATACAAATAGTTTGTTTTTAGCAAGAAAAAAAGGTGGATGGAGATATAGAGAGTTAATATTGTTTTCCTGAAGAATGAGATAGAAGTGTTGGAGAAGAGAAAGAGAGGGGAAAGGAAATGTTTGAAAAGAAAAATACAACAACAAAAAAGACAACCTGGTATAACTCTATGTATGTTATGACTACATTGGTACATTTATGAGTATGTATGTGTGTATGAATGAAATTTCAGAAATATTCTTTGTAACAACGCTGTTTCTGTTTTGCTTCACATTTTTAAATAGCCTTTACACAGTACATTTTATCAAATGTTTTTGATCCATGTAGGTTAATCAAATTTGCACATTTTTCATAAAATTATATTCTTTATGATATTTACATTTCCATTGTGCTTTCTTTTTTGATCACATTTAATATTACTAGTTTGTCCTCACATAACCCATAGTCTGCATGATTTAGTTTTTGTTGTGATCAAATACTTAACACCTCTCATTTGTGTAAATTAAATTTTCTTCACTTTTTTACCATATGACACACTTGCCCTCATTTTTCTCTCACATCGATGCTATTAATAATTCTTTATTTTCTTTTCTTTGGATATCAATCATGTTTGATGGACACACACAAAAATTATTTTTATTAGTCATGGCCTCTTCCTCCCTCTCCTCAACCTCCTCCTCATCCTCCTCTTCCTCCTTAATCTTTTCTTCTAGAGATCATAATCATTATGGGCTAGATCTCCATGACCTAGTGATCCATATCCCATTACATTCTGTCACTTTTTTGATCTTATTGTTCATTTCCTCTTTGTCCCGTTTGTTTTTCCTAAAGCCTGTCCTCAGTATGAAAGATTTCATTTTCTGTAATTGCAAGTTTTTCACTTACATACCTACCTCTGAGAACAAGCTGCACATACTAATTTATTCACTATCCTGCATCATATGTTTTTATCGCTCTGTTCTCATTTGATAAAACCAAGGCCATTAAATTTATTGAGAACACACATCGGATATCTCTAATCTTTTCTTCCTGATTTATAAAGAGTATCTATTTTAATTTCACAAATTCCTTTGACATGTTTAGCATTTTTTCCTATTTATTCTCATAATTCCATTTCTTGTAGGCCTATGCTTGTATGTTTGTCTTGTCCGTAAGCGGTGAGATCTCTAGCTGGGCCCATGTGGCAATGCAGTCACTGATAAGGATCATTCTTAGTCCTGTGTAGCAACAGGAGCAATAGGCAATCAAAGCTCTGAACCTAGAGGCTAGAAAGATATGTCAAGCACAGTTCTTGACACACTGAAGACTTCTCCCTAAAGTACTAGTAATGCTTACTTTTAGGTACAAATTCCCACTTTAATTGTTCTGGCTCATCCTGGTGTGAGTCTGGAAGAGAAAAGTCCATTATGAATGAAATGCTGGTTTCTGTTGACAGAGGAGAGTTAAGACTCAAACATAACAAACCTTAATAGAACCAAAGTTGCTGAAATACGGTAGTGATTACTTTCCTTTCCTTCTTAAGTGTAAAATGTAGATATGGCCAGAGGCAAATCATGTTTATTGGACAGTTGAAGGACCCGAGCAGTGACCTGAATTTCTAGAAACTCTGTTTTATGTTGTACTTACAAAATGGAAGTGAAGCAACAAACTCCATAAAGGATCTAATTCTGAAGCCCAACCCATTGGTAAGAAGTATTTTGAAAATCCTTAACAGAATATGAAATACACTTATTATTATTTTTAAATTACATCAGTTGTTGCATAAGAGGAGTGTTTTTCTATGGACACAGAAAAGCCTAACTGGTTTCTAAACTCCAAATAAACTCTATTATTTTATCATTCACCTTTCTTTTCTCCTCCCTTCTAATGTCCTCTTCATTCTCCTTTCTCCTGCTGTTGCACTTCTCTCTTTAGTTACACTAAAATGTCCCTGCATACAAAAGGTGATAGGATTAGAAGATTAAAAGGACAATCTGATTGGAGCAGTATGTTGTATTTCTATAGCATGGAAGGGGGACAATCCAGGGACTCCTAAAACATCCAGATAAATGGAAATGGATGATAGCAGTAAAAGATGGGCTTAGAAGGGTGCGTTTTTATGTATTACTCTTTAAAAATTATCTTACCTTTTTATTATAAAAATAATGAGAGTAATTTTACTCAATTTGAAATATACAGGAAAGCATATAGATAACGGGGGAAAAAACCTCACCTCACTTGTAATCTCCCCACCACTAAAATAACCATTGTAAAAATATGAGCATGTTTTCTATAGTATTTTACTTTTTACTCTGTGTGTGTTTAAAATGAAATTGAGGCCATTCTTGATATACTTATGGGTAACCTTCCCTTTTATACTTAACAATACACTAATACTTTTTCTGTTTATTTTTACATTCTGCAAAAATACTTTTAGTGCCCTCATGCAAATGCTAATTTAAACCCAATATTCTCTTATCAAATTTTAGGTTCTTTCAATGTTTATTATTATAAATAACTCTGTGATGCATTTTTGTATATAAATATTTTTACATAGCATTGATTGTTTCCTTAAGCTAAAAAAATGGAATATAGTCTTTTAACAAAAGCTGTCCTTCAAGAATTTCGCTTTTCCTTTAAAATAGAATATATGATAATTCTATAATTCAGGTTCTTAAAGTATCTAAAAGTAATAATTTCCCAAAATTAATTAAAATGTATAAACTGTTCTTATTCTTTTCTAATTTTTTATTTAAAATTAAGACGTTCTAAAGGAGCATAAATCAACCATTATAAAATCCGAGAACTTCTTGCTTTCTAACTCTATTTTTTAGATGATATATAACAATCATTAATTCTGTGTCTGGGGGGATCCTGACAATAATTCTACCCAGACCATTCTCTATATATGACCTTTATTCTTACCTGGTTTATAATCCTTACAAATAGTCTTAATGCAATTTGTCTATGTTTTCCGCTATGAATGTTAAAAGATCCTAGGTCCATCTTCCTTAGCAAGCTTACACTCAAAAATACCCATGGATACAACATTTTTAACAAGTCTAATGCAAATGGGATATGATATTCTCTAGACTTACAGTGATGCTCATAATTTAATGAGAAAGAATAAGAACAAGCATATTGATCATCTTTACTATAGAGGAATGAACTTGCTTCCCAATATTAGGATATGAGAATGCATTAGAAAGAATTTCCAATTTACTTGATCTCTGGGAAGTAAATATTTTTATGAGCTGAAACTTATCTAAGTTTAAGGTGAGAAAGGCATACTAGCACATAACCTCTGACTACCCAGAAAAGGCATTTAGAAAGAGATAGAACAGTATGTTTCTAGTCATAGTATTTATCCTGATAAAAATAAATCCATGTGGTAGCTTAGAATTAACCTAATAGAAGTCAATGCCTTGGGAGGTTTGAAATTGCATATTTTGGTACAAGTGAAAGAACAGTAAAATTAAAATGAAAAGAACTGAGTTCTACTTAGAATTTCCAGTATTGTAATTGCAAAAAATTTTCAAGGAAGTAAGACTAGTGGATAGCAGAAAGGAAAAAGGGAAAGAACAAAGGATGAGCGATTGGTTTGAATTGTAGCTTGCTTGTAAACAAAGCAATATTGCTGCTTATCCTTTCTACTTCTGTATCTTATTAGGTGTTTCTGTCTCCCCCACCCCCAACACCCATACCATGTGGGTTGCAAGGTAAAGAATGGGAAAATGTAGTTCCTGGACACAGAATGACACAAGATGTAATATATTTCCATTACTTTCCAAAGCTATTGCTTAATAATAATCTTTGTCCCTTACCACATGATTTTATGCATGCCACAGTTAGTATAAATAAATGGATAACTATCTTGCAGTAAGAGTCAGAGTGTCTGGCGCTCATCAGAGGTCTACAGAGACAAAGTAGTTTGGGAAAATTTCTCAAGTTACTTCAGACATTGAAGGCCAAGTGCTAAACAGAATTCAGGGAGAGAGGAAACATCAATATTCTTCTACAAGTCTTGAAATTTCTCATCAATTTGTGTCTCTTTGGGCCACACTTTTTCTAACATACCTCTGTGCATAAGAATAGATTTAGTCTCTCCTGTTTTTATTTAGCTCAAAATATAAACTGACCTATAAAAGGGAAGAGAGGAAAAAATAAATTACGTTCTTTTTTCTTAATGTTTCAAAAAAGGTTGCTTTACAAAATAAAATTGTCAGTCAAAAATATTTTCTGAATAATAATTATATTTCAGATATGAGCTTAAAAGTAGAAATATTAATTAATCAGCCTTCTGCAAACTTGGAAAAAAGTTTTTTGCAAAAATTTAGTTAAACAATATTCTCAAATAATTTGAATCTTTTAAAACAGGAAGTAAACACACAAAATTGTGTTCTTGCTTTTTTTTTGGTATGTATAAGTGCACATGGGTTTCTACATACATAATATCTCTGCACATGAAATGTGGTAAGATTCTGTCTTTTTCTACACTGTAATCATGTGTTTGAGATAACAGAAACAAGGTTTTCTACAAACTTTTACAGCTTACGATGAGCTGTCAAATCAACTCAGTGAAACACTGCATTCAATTTACTGTCTGTCATCACAAACTTTGGTAAAGTCATATTAGAGATCAGGCACATTTTCAGCCTTTTTCTTGACCTAACAGATCTCAAGGTCCTATCAATGTGATATGAACTTGACTGTATTTTATAAGATAAAAGGACCTATAATATTTAAATTCCCAAACATATCTGCCCAAGTTCATGACAACATCCTCAACGAGGGCTTAGGATATGAGCAAAAAATAACTGGATGATCTGTTTGATATAACCTATCTTACAATCTATGCAATATGTGTGGTTGTCTTCTCTGGGTATATTGGACTTATGAGGACATAGGAGCATGAGAAACTTCATATTCAGGAGAGCACATTAATCAATATTCTTGTGAAAGCCTTTTTTCCCCCCATTCAAAGGTAGGTAAAGCATACACAGTAGGAAAATATGTGACTACACATAAAGCCTGAGCCAAAAGATTAAAAAAGTTAAAATCCCACAGACAATTTATTATGTGTCTGTGGATTGCATCGTGCCTCTGGTCAGTTTCATCCCTGTGCTTCCCAATTAATTATGCCATCCAATAAATGTCTTGCTAAAGAATCTAGTCTATCATCAAAATCAAACCTAATTTTATCAAGCTGTATACACTAGGCATATCAGACCATTGATAGTTGGCATTTATAGTATACGTGGTGGACTGTTGCCTCTACGAGGTAATCCTAGAGAACTTCAGAGGAAAAAATGTATCACAAAAGGCTTTTCTGTCCACTATGTCTAGTGCCGTTTTACAGGCCTGATAAGGGCTCAAGAAATACTTCATTTGTGTGGATCAATCATCTGAATCTGATTAGGATTCTAAAGCTGTTCTTCTTAGATATTTTTATTGATATTTTTCTAATGGGAAAAGAGAGTAAACCTAAGGCCTAGAAGTCAGGAGCTTAGGCTGATCTGCCACTACAAATGAATATTTCTTTAAATTTCTATCTTTTATTTTTTTTCTAAATCATCAAATTTTGCAGTAAATATGATAGATAGATAAATTTTATTTTAATATAAACATAATATGAAACAAAATTTTAATCCTCAATCCAGAAATCTTCTGGGAAAAGATAACGCACTAGGAAGAAGAAGCACTGTGTCTATTATAACATGGAGCTGCATCACCTCCAGGTACACAGAACAAGTGCAACCTTGCTTTAGAAAAGCTGATGGTCAAAACCTATGGATATAACAAGAAGTGAGCATTGCTCTCCAATGAGGGTTCTGGGAAGGAAATGAATATTAAGATCTATCTCCTATTTCTAATGATCCTTTACCAATTATAGCTTATTCTGTTAGTCCTAAATCCAAATTATTGTCACACATCTATCAGAATGTGTTAAACACATTGTCTTATATACAGAATATATCAAAAATATTCAGGTTTACTGACTGATTAGGGAAACTTGGTCAAGCATTTCTGATAATTTATACATACTATTTGAAATAAATATGCTATTGGCTAGCAAGAAAACTATAGTTGTCAGTCTTAATAATAAAGTTTCTTGAAATGTTCATTACAAACAATGAATCAAATTCTCAAAAAAAAGAAGAGAAAAAGAGAGAGAGAGAAAGACAGACAAACAATTATCCCAAACCCACAGATTATAACTTTGCAAGTTTTTTTGGTGTCTGCTAGATCTGCTTTGAGAATGCAAATTGCCATGGGAATTGGAGAGAACAAGCATGAAAAGTGGTTGCTTTTACCAAGTGGTATCACGAGGGGAATCAGATTGAAATTTAAAATGTGATATAAATTATTTACCAGGATGCTAACATTTTAAACAGAGTCTTTTCACATCTCTTACCCCATTGGGATCTACATTGATCCTCTGAGGTAGATAAGACTAGTATCATTATTCCCACTGTACAGATAGGGATATTTATGCCCGTGAAAGTTGAATGAATTGCCCAAAGTTAGGCAATATTTTAATTACAAAGCTAAGAGTAGATCCTGGAGTCCTCTCTTTTGTAGATGCACCTAGTCTCTTCTTTGATGCTTAATATTTAAAAAAGAGACAATGTGCTTGCTAATACTCTGGAACTGAGAGCTGACAGTACATTTTGATATCACAATAACTAAATTAGTGTTACCACAGAACTTGGAAGACTTAATGGCTTTTTCTGTTTAAAAAAACAACCGACAATCTTAAGTCATAATCATATTTAATAATAGGTACATAAGTAAGTATATTTTTCAACACATGGCTCAAATATAATGGAAGGTCTAATTTTTGGTATAACATCTTAGAAAGGATCTTTTATTATCTTTTTATTTTTCTCTTTTACCATTTGTACCATTAACAATACCTTCTGGTTTACCCTCTGCATGTCTTGAATCTAAAACTTCTGCCTACAACACCCTAACCCAAATTACCTTCATCTCTCATGTGGACCGCTGCAATCACCTCTTAACTCATTTCCATTCTTTTTGCTTGCCATTCTGGGTTCTATTACCTGCCCGGAAGTTGAAACAATCTTCTAAATCTGTGAATTAAATTCCCTGACTCTTCCACTGAGTAACTTCGAGGGGCTTCCTAACACACTTACATTAAAACGCACATTCTTGGTGTGGCAAAGACTAGCAATTGCCCTCCTTCTCTTTCTTTCTTTTAACACTACAGGTGCTGCAAATTTAGCTGGGCCATGACTACATTCCCTAGTTTTCTTTGCGGACTAGTGTGGGGATCAATATGTACAAACAAAGAGTCATACCTTTAAATAGTGTATGTGTTTATTCTTTTTTCTCTCCTGATAGGAAGAAACATAGACATACTGGATTAGGGTATCACCGATGGCAGAGAAACATGTGTCAAAGAGCTGGATGACCTATGCAACAGGGTCACCTAGCAGCCCTTGACTGCTCATCTGGAGAACACTAGATGAGGGAGAAACAAATGTCCTTTATGTCTGGGATAATGTATTTTGGGGTTTCCTAATTACAGCAGCTTTTTCTGCATTTACTAATGCTTTTAACATGGTCTACAGGCTATGCTATGTAAAATGTGGACTCTTTTCTCCTGTGGCGTCAGTTTGTTGCAAGCTCCCCAAATAGGAAACATTTAGTTTATTACCTCTATATCTTATTTTCTTATTTACAGGTCCCCTATGACTGACTCCCTTACATAACCCTCCACTTCAGATTATATGAGCAATATAATTAGAGGTTCTTATAAACTAATTAGGGTATGAGCTTCTGATCAAATCTGAGACCAATCCAGTCATAAACTATGGGTCATAGATAGCACAATATAATAGGGCAAGAACAAACAACTACTTCAAGACAGAGACACCCCGATACCGAGAAAATGCTATGGAAAATAAGACCAGTGTTACGGATTGAAATTTGTTCCTCTAAATTCGTATGTTGAAGCCATAACCCCCCAGGTAACTGTATTAGAGGTAAAAACTTTAAGGAAATGATTAAGATTAAATGAAGTCCCAAGAGTAGAGCCCTAATCCAATAGGGCTGGTGTCCTTATAAGAATAAGAAGAGACTGCAGAGCTCCCCCTCTTACTCTGTCCATACCCAAAGGAAAGGCCATTTGAGGATACAGCAAAAAGGCAGCCCTTTGTATGCCAGGAAGAGAGGCCTCACAAGAAATCAACCCTCTGGGCACCTTGAGTGTATTTTGGTTCTGTTTCTCTGGAGATCGCTTGTTAATGCACAGCTTGAGCTGAGTACTCAGTGTTTTCGAGAGACATCTCCTTTGTGTCATATACTTTAATTATATCATCTCACTTAATCGCTAGACAACTCTATGAATACATGCTAATGTTAGTATTCTGATTTAGGTAAATTGAGGACTAGAGAGCTAAGTAGGTCATTCAGCTAGAAAATGGCAGAATTGGAACCAAAGCTGAGGTCCACATGGCTTAAAGCCTGCATGCTCAAGAGATGCTCAAGGGTCATCTTAGTCCAATTTGTGTGCTATAAAGGAATTCCTGAGTCAGGGTAATTTATAAAGAAAAGAGGTTTATTTGGCTCACAGGTCTGCAGGCTGTACAGGAAGCATAGCACCAGCAACTGCTTCTGGTGAGGACTTCAGGGAGTTTCCATTCACTGTGAAGGCAAAGGGGAGTAGGTGTTACATGGAGAGAAGAAGGAAGCAAGAGAGAGAGGAGCAGGTGCCAGGCTTTTTCAACAGAACGGCACCGAGTCATTCATAAAGGTTCCTTTGCCATGACCCAAACTTCTCCTACCAGGCCCCTTCTCCAAAAATGAAGATCAAATTTTTCAGCATGAGATTTGGAGGGGACAGATATCTGAACTACACAAGGTGGTATGCAATGACACCGCCTTCAAACTAGCATCCCATCAGGAAAAATGCATATTGCCTTTCAGAAATAAGTGGTACTCTTAAGAGGACTCACACATTTTCAATTGAATTATCAAATATATTTACAGGATTTTTCTTTCTTTATGCATTTCATATAAGTAATGAGCTCACACACATTTACTTAAGATTGTTAAGGTTTTTCCCCTTTCCCTGTAGGTTAGTACATATGAGGTCAGACACCTCCTACCTATTACCTTCTCAAACCATGAACTTGTTTTCTGAAGAAATGAACAGCCCTGTTCCTTTACCTGTTGTCAACATAACAAAGTGACCAAAGTCAGGAAAAGTGAAAAATGATGTATACAAATAGTATCCTTCTTCCAAGCTAACTGCTATTTTATACCTGTATGATGTATTGACAATCCCAAATAAAGTCCTAGAATTTAATAATTTTCAGTTAATAGCATTTTTTATTAAATCAGTGAAGCAAGAGGTTGAACCAAATTGTGATATAAAATTTGAGAACAAACAAAATTCAGATGATGGTTAAATGTTTAATCAAGGGGTTTCAGTGATGATATAAATGTCAAAACAAGAGACTTATGCACTCAAACTTTTTAAACATCAGGGTGTCTTATTATTTTTAATACTTTTCAAAAAAATCTGTATTTTTTAATCAACAGCTTCCATTGCCTAACTTTATGGTTCATAAACTGTTATAGTTGTCAGAAGATCTACACATTTCTCTTTCTACCTAACTAATAAAAATAAATGAGAAAACTGAAGATATTTTTATTTTTGTGTTGTGTTATAATTGAAACTTTTAAAAAATTTTCTTCCTTTTAGCTTCTCTCACAAATGCTTGTACTTTGTGTAGCACATGCGAGATGGATTTTCTCCTGGGATGGCATGTGCATTTGGCATATACTGATTTATTTCAGCCCAAAGCATTTTGCCTGAAAATAACTTAATCTTCTCTTTAGATTCTCTTATAAATCTAATAAAATTTTTTTTACAAATATAATAGTATCTACATTTGTAGTATCAATTGCTTTCTGAATGCTTCTACTGCCTTTCAATTTTTTATTCTTACAACAAAATTCTAGGGTAGATAGTAGTCTTATAACAATCTACTAGGGTAGATTGAAGAAAACATTACTTTCTTCAATTTATATACATATATATATTTAAAAAACAGGTCCAATGACTTGTTTAATATTCCTTAGCATGTGGTCTACAGCTTTCTCCACCAAACCATGCAAGTGTTCAAAGATAAGCTCTTTATTTTTTCATAAGATATTCTTTTTTTTTTAATGTCTTCTAAAAAAATGATTCTATAATTAGCAGGAAGGTCATGGCTTTAACGAAAATTAATGAATTATCAATATTATCTCTCACAAACCAGCATTTCATCAATTCCTCAACCATAATAGAAGTTCATTTATTGAGTACCAAATGTATGTTCTGAACAATGTACTTCATTTAAACATGTAGTTGCCTAAGTTGGCTTAGGTTGCTATAGGACAAGCCTTTAAAGTTGTGACTGTATAAAATAATTTATAACCTTAATCATTTGTACACAAAGACATCTTTATCACTTTATATTAAATATAGCAATAAAAATTGTCCACAGTTGTAAGACAAGGTAGCACTTTTTATCTGGCAATGCGAGACTGGCGTGTGTGTGACAAAAACAATAATCGTCATGAAATCAGAAGGTCATTATGGGCTGGATGTATATAGAAAAATCAATCCAGATAATAAGAGATTTTAGCTGGCTTTTGTTCATTTGCTTTATATTTCTCTGCCAACTCATCTTTCTACCTATGAACATCTCTGCCATCCCCTTCAGTAAGTAAATAATTATACCTGTTCCACCCAAGGAGTGTTCTCAGATAATTCAGGAGGAAACCAGTCTCACATAGTGGAGACAAACGATTAGTTGAGAAGTCATTGTTTTCATGCACAGTTACCTAGATAGTGCTCTAGGCTGCAGTACTCACCCCCTGGGCCTCCGACCAGTACCCATCCCTACCAGTACCCGTCCCCTGTCCTTGGCCTGTTAGGAACCTGGCTGCACAACATGAGGTAAGCGGGTAGGGTGGGAGGGGCAAGCCAGCAAAGCTTCATCTGTATGTACAGCTGCTCCCTGTTGCTTGCATCATCACATAAGCTCCGCTTTCTGTCAGATCAGCAGTGGCATTATATTCTCATAGGAGCATGAACCCTTTTGTAAACCGCACATGCGAGGGATCTAGGTTGTACACTCTTTATGAGAATCTAATGTCTGATGATCTGAGGTGGAGCTGAGACAGTGATGCTAGCACTAGGGAGCAGCTGCAAATACAGATTATCATAAGCAGAGAGGCTTGACTGCACAATAAATATAATGTGCCTGAATCATCATTCCAAAACCATCTGCCCCTACTGGTCCATGAAAAAATTGTCTTTCATGAAACTGGTCCCTGCTGCCAAAAATGTTAGGGACCACTGCTCTAAGGCATCAGGTAATGATAAAATAGCCTAAATATAAAATTCAGAATTAGGAAAACCCTTACCTTTACAATGATTATTTTATTTAATAAATGCTACTAATCCATAGTTCAGTATAGATTAGTTCTACTATATATATCTTACAGACATTTTGTCCTCCTAGACTCTGGAATAGAATACAAAATTTTGTAATATAATTCATTCAGTCATGGTAAATATTAGGTTATTATAATTATGATCCTTTCAGTTAGCTTGAATCAAGTACTTAAGGTACTGCTTGAAGAAATTTCTTATTGTTATTTAATTATCTGACTTTTAAATATACTAGGACATAGTAGAAATAGATATTCAGATAGGAAGGAATGGCTTCTGTTAAATGCTAGAATATAGTGAATATAGTCTACATGATTTTATCTCCAAATCAAAGTGGACAATTTAAGAATTGCTGACATTTTCTATGCCACTCTGATTTAAATCATAATATGTCCTGAATGTCTTACGTCTACCAGTCCATATGACTGGTCTACTTTGACCACTTAATATGCATGCCTCAAAATAAGATTGTGATTATGTTCCCTCTCACTGGGCATTCTCTTTTCTTGGACTCACACATGGCTCAAGTGTTTCATTTTCAATATCACACAAACCCTGAACCCTCATCTAAACTGTGAATATCTCACAGATTTACTGGCATTTACCTATACTCATCTTTCAAATGAACTGTCATCACAGTCTTAATCTCTATTTGGCTGCCCTAATTCTTCCCACCTTACCTGCCAAGTCTTTCTCTACTTGAAAAGTTTGCCAGGACTTTAAATTTATTCATCAGTGATTGTAAAAATGTGTACAAAGGTGTCTTAGTTAAACATGAAGGAGACCTTCTCTAAGTACCTTTCATGGAAACAAGTCATAAAATCCTAAACATTAGATTCTGAGTCTATTGCCAAACAGTCTACCTTCTTATAATTTGGAGGAAGTATTTGTAACATCTACACAATTATACCAACAAGTACAGTGATAATCAATTATCCAGATGTTTTATTGATTTGATTCCCAAAGTCCAGATGTTTGGAAGTATCTATGATTGGCATGGTGTAAACACACTCAAAGACTATTATTCCAGTCTGCTGAAAGGGATAATGCCACTCTTGGATAATCTATTTTACTAATAATGTTTTTATATATTTCCCCTACAAAGCTCAGTCCAAAAAAAACCCCATGAAAACAGAAAATCAGAAACATACCTCAATACCATAACTGCTGCTGAAAGATCCTACTAGACAGTGTCCTTCTGAGTTATTGGCTACTACAAAGGTCTAGGAAACAAAAGAGGAGGTAAGTAAAACTTAACAATCAACATTTGTGTCATTGAAAAATATGATTTAATGTGATGATTTAACTCATTTTTTTATTTGTTTTCTAGCCCGGAATGACAATTCCTGTTCTGAATATTCTATAGCTAAAATCTATTCTTTTCTTAGTTATATTTTCTATCAAAGTTTGCACAGACAATGCAAGAAAAAGTTTATATGTATCTCCTTGGCAGCTACAAACATTATTCCCATTGTGTCCTTGTTGAATGAAAAATTTAAAGTGCAGAATTAGCCCTGGAAGATTGACTGGATTCTAAATGAACTTTCTGATAGTAAATGTAAAACTAGAGGCAACAGAGCACCAATAATGAAGGGAAATACAAGGCTAAATATTGGAAAGTAATTAGCGAGCTCATCACTGACAACCCTTTGATGGCCTGAATTGCTTCCAGAAAGATAAGAATATATTGTTTAAAAAACAATTAAATCCCTCACGCACATTCATAGAATTATTTCACATTCATACGCAAATAGAGAGACTCAGATTCTTTGAACATGCTAACATATATCAACAGGGAAGCATATTTGGCAGTGGTATTTTTGGGTGTATTAAAACACCCATGGTAAATATGGACAACATAGACCTATGGATTTTATAAGATCCCTAGGAATTGTGGTTAAACTTTGTAATTTGACTAACATCCACTGACAAACAACACATGTGTAGATTCTACTAGATTTCTCAAGAGGTATTCAGTTATTTGTACTGACATCAGAAACAAAAGAATAAAGGCAAACCTCTTATCAGCTATTTTTCCCCTTCAGGTTGATAGACCTTACTTGTGAGTCAGTAGAATCTATTCATTTATGTATAATAAATAAAAACACAATATTAAAAGCAGAAAGTAAAAACACTAGTAGTCTGAGTTCTATGCACATGATTATTACAGCAAAGTTGAGAACTCTTATCCTTTTCTTTGACTAATAAATAAAATCTTAACTACTCATCCTGATAATTACTTTTCCTTCTTATTCCAGTATTAACTCATCATTCTGATGTCATCTAAACCCTACGTTTTCAACAAATCAATATATCTAGTCCTCTAAACTCACATCCTTTCCATTTTTTATGCTACTCTTGTGTCTATATATTATTATCCACTTTCTTCCTGGCCTTGTCCATAACATTTTCCAAGGCCCAGGTCAAACCTCATGGGTTACTGCTCTCGTTGTTCCCCAAAAACCTCACCTCCCACAGATCTAACCCCACCATCCACTATTCTACTTCTTGGTCAATGTTTGATATTTTCTCCGGTTGTATCTTTTATTCTTTGGTATTTATTATTTCAACTCCTATTTTTATTCCCCTTGAATGAATGTATACATGTTTGCTGGTGGGTACATATGTACACATTATATACAACTTAGATATTCATTTAGGTTGCAAATGCTTGCCTCACCTTCTTGGTACTTAAAATTCTTAAGGAACTGGCTTGTCCAAAATAATCTCTTCAATGAATACTTGGGTGTATTTTCGTATATTCACAAATGGCTACACTTAAAAATGTATAACAGATAGGCAGTGACAAATGTATAATTTATTTATAGATATACACTTTTCATGAATGTTAAGAAAATGTACTTTAAATAAACCAAATGATTGATTTCTGAATGATTTTTATGACTAAGAGATTAATGAATAATATTTGAAAGCAAGAGACAACCACAAAAACAAGAAAGAAAAGTCAGGAACATTTTGCATAAATAATCCTGTCTAATTTTCCAACTCTAGAAGTAATTTAGAATCTGGAAGAAAGTTCAGTGACCCTCTAAATCAGAAGAACAAAGAACTCCAGAAACATGAGGTACCTGTTCATGGCCTTGCAGTTTGCTGGAAGCACTAGTATTGGTTTTGGAACCACAGTCTGTTCATTCAGTGCAACATGCTGCCCCTCAACCCAAGTGGAGTTTCCATCAGTACTATAGACTCCTGACTGTGCACTAGACTCTCAGTAACTGCCTCTCTTTCCTTCGATTTAACCTGTGAATGGAAAATGCTCTTGTTTCTTGTGCATAAAGCCAGAGACCTAAGTGTCCTGGCTTAAATGGTTATACCTACCGAAAAAATAGCACTCTATTTATCCTTCTCTTGTTGTCTCATTGCTGCCTAATGCCTGCTGTCTAAATGTCAACTGCCTAATGCAGCTTTTCTTTCTGAATTTTTTGTCTCTGTCTTGTTATTGGTTTGGGTTTTGCTTTAATTCTAATTGCTTAAGTTTACAGACTATGTCTTTCTGTGTTTCTTTCACAGTATCTAAGAGGCTGTTTAGCATAACATTGTCTAGTAAATCTTTTCTTTAATTGATTAATTTTGCATAGCTAATTGTTCCATCATTACCACAAATACCCCAACCTCAATGCCCAAAACAAGAATGGAAGTTCCTTGAATCAGGTACTTTTGGAATCACATTCACTCAACCTACTTTAATTTTGCCTGAAGTCAGAGTTCTCATGCCTTCTGTGGTAGAGAACTCCATGAGATATAGAAAAGCAGCTTCTGATGCAGGAGTAATCCCTGGTGAAGACCGGGAGGCTGCCAAATGGCATCAAAGACCTTGTGACGGGAGTTCCCCATCATGGGCTGGGTACTGTCGTACTCACCGTGCTGTGACATTGAGCAGCCCTGGTAGCAAATATCATATGATAGAAATGTGCACATGTCAGTTACACAAGCACTTGTCCCAGAGCCTCTGTTACACTCTTATCTCTCTCTCAGCTCACACTGTGTCCTCTTGGGGAGTTTTCCCAAAACCAGCTGATGAAGAAGAAAAGTCCCATGCTTGGATCAAGAGCACATCAGTTCAATGTGTTGATTCAAACTGCAACACAGTTTCATGCAGGGTGGTCCTAAAGGAAAGTGGGGGGGAGAATCCTTCCAAAATTCTTCCTTAAAATTGAGAACTCTATAAGAAGGGAGACATGATTGAGGGGAGGACATATATAAACTCCTGGGCAGTGGCTATGGATTAGCCCATCAGTCAGAGGCCTGGAAGATGCAAGATTGACAGAGATAAGGAGAACTTGGGAAGAGGCGTGCAGATGAATTTATGGTACTGAGCACATTGTATGTCAGTCTTTTTCCCTCGTTTCAATGTCCACCAGAAAGCATTTACTGTGGATAACGCTTTTGCCTACCGGGTGGGCATATTGGCTTGTGTACTGAGTGTTGGTTAGCACCGTTCTCAGCCACTGCAGTGTTTGCGCAATAGACCCCCAGATGCACTAGCAATGTTTTCAGAGATATATAATGCAAATGAATCCACATTTGTATTCCTTTTCACCAAGCTGATCTGGCCATCAGCCCCGCTAAGTGGTGTGCTGTTAGCAGCAGAATCGCGGTGAGACCTGGTCATGGTATCTTACCTTGAGAAGACCAGCAAACCACCTGAGAAGTTGATTACATCAAACTTCTCCCATCTTCTGGAAGATAGCAATTCGGCCTACCATAATTTTTCTCTCCTCAGGATGGATTTGATTTCCTAGTTGGAAGTACCTATGCTGGCACCACCATTGGAGGGCTTACAGAACAGCTTATTTAGCAAGAGTGGACACTGCAGAAAATTGCCTCTGAACAAGGGATCCACTTTACAGCGTGAAGGTGGTGTGATGGGTTCACTTTGCACCTTTGGTGACAACTTGTTAGCATTTTAGGTTCTGGAAAATGGTATAATGATAGAAATTATTATTTATTGAGTTCTGCTTCAGATGCTTTAGAAAATATTTTTAATGTATAAAAAAGAGATAAAGGACATTAGTATATATAATTAGTCTAAAGTCATGTTTTCAGAAAATTTCAGAGCTAGATAGAAATACAATATCTGATTTCAGAGCCTAATCTCTGCATATTGTGTCACATTGGCCCCTTCACAATAGAAATATCTGCCTGTTGAGAGAGGGACTGATAAAAAATTTAAAAAATCAAAATTCACTATTATCACTAAGCTCATTGTTTGGCAATTTCAATGTCAATACTGTCAGTCAAATCATGTCTACTCAAAAGTTTCAACTAGATAAATTCGGGGGTTGTGACTATTAGAATATAAGAAGGGTATTGATATCAATTCCCAGGGCTAGACTCCAAATAATCTCAGTCATCTAGAATTTGATCGCATAGAAGTTAGGGTTGATTTCTGAATGCACAGAAATGTAACTATAAAAATTTATAAGTTTTTGTAAAGTATGGAAAATCCTCTGTCAAGTAGACAATTAAATATACAATTAGTCAATATATCAGAATCTGTGAAGAGGAACTATGAATAGAGGGAAGTCAACAAAAGTGCTGGACTGATACAAACTGCTGGGGCCACTTAGTATAGGGAAAAGTGCTTCTAAAAAATCCCTAATCTTTGCACATATAATGGTGATGCATACAAGTCATAGCTCTCCAAGTCCCTTAGTGAGGTGTACAAAGTAAGAGTGTTTCATTTTAATGCACACATTTAATATAAGACATTGTATATATATGTATTTAATGTACATATTTATATATATATTAAGTCTTTAAGCTATATACATTTAAATATATATTTAAATAAACTGTAGTTGCCTTATAAATACATTTGGAATGCTATCCCAACATACAGGGAACATAAAGAAACTACCCTTCTTTATGGGTTCCATTTTCACAGCATTTTTTAAAAAAGAAACCACAGAAAATACTCTCATAAAATATCTGTGCCCAGTTCTAACTGTCTTCACCATGATGTGTTTCAAGTCTTTTTTGTTTGTTTCCCTATTACAGTAGAGGCTGAGTAAGGCAATAAGACGCAGTGGCCAAAAGGTATATAAAAAGATATAATGAATTGATATGTGGGTAAAAGTCAGTATTAAGTATAGATCATGAAGGACTAAGCCCTGTTTCTCAGAAACCTGAATTCAAAGCTAAAGCAGTGCAAATGAAAATAAAATAGTGTTACAATGCTTTAAGATTTGAGTGGCTCCCAAATGACCAAATTAGTTTTCCAGGCCCCTTTAGTTGTCTAACCTTTCTTTTATATTTCAGGGTACTGATCAATAGAGGCCCCCTCCCTTAACTAAATATGCCTTACAGGGTGACAAAAAAGTCACTAAATTAATATTTATTTTGCAACATAAAAGAGCCAGTGCTATCTACAAACAGTATAATTAATTGGGATTAATTTCATGTGCAAATTTTGTCATTGCAGGTGTTGATGGAGTAATACATCAAAGGAACTTCACCTCTGTAAAAATCAATGCTAACATAACCTTGATTACTGTTCTTGTGGATGTCACATATAGCACTAATCAGTCATGGTTTGTAGCAAACATCTTAGAGAACAAATATAATTTGCTTTTTTATTGGCATTTTTCAAGATGAGAGATAATATGCATTCATGGGGCAAACAATTCTCTAAAAGAATACAATCTCCTAGGGGAATCGGTGGAGACGGTGTTGGTGCAGTGGGAATGGCTGAGAAGAAAATTATGTGAGTGTGAAAAAATAATTTTTCACACTGATATGGAAACCACTGGTTCTGTTTTGGGAATACAGATATTCCAGGACACTCTTAGAAAAGCCAGAGATCTTCATTTCTATAAAAGAATAACCTTACGTAGTGCCCAAAGGGGGAAAAAAATAACCTAACTTTATGGTAACAGACTTCATTTAATTCTTATCCTTATTTCTCCTAAATAACACAGACCTTCCATTGTATCAATTATGATCACAATGGAACAAGCAAAGGGTACATTTTCAGTTGATTGTATCTTGAGTTGACTTTTAATGATTCACTCTTTGGTAAAGTTATAACTGTAGTAGAGACATTTTTCACATTTGTATTTTTTTAAATTTCTTCCATTTAGAAGGTTCTAATTTCAGCTTTTGTGTCATTGTCAACATTAAGAAAAGTGTCAATCCTAGAATTATGCTAGAAAATCAATCAGCATATATTAAAAACATTCGTACAAAAAATTACATTAAAATTAATAATACTCATAGAGGAAATTTGGTACAGAAAGATGACTTATGCAAGGCAGTATATGACTATAAGAGTGATTTAATTTTAAAGGAAAGACAGATTCCTGCAGTCCAAAGCTGCAATATATGACTTTACAGATCTTAAGTTGAGCCTTAAAAAACGGAAGGTTTCCATGAGGAGAGAAAATTTGAAGTCAAGGGGTACAGGTGCATGTGCAGGCATTTCAGAAAGAGGATAAAGTCAAAACAAAGCCCAGGAGTTGAGAATGAATTTGTTGCATACTGTATATCTTATTTTCCATTTTCTTGTCTCCTTTAGACTTTTTTTCTTCCCATATGTTTTCATATAATGTGAACTTTAGAAAGCCAAGTTTCTAATTTTAGTGATTAGACTAGTGCTCAAATAGCATGCTAGAAAAAAACAAATGCTTTAGAGAAAGCAATCCCGTTAAATATCTTAACAATAGAAACCTAAATGCCCTTAAATGTTTTTACTTCAACCCTTCCATAGTGAAGGTAGAAAAAACCCAGCGGTATTTGCAACTATCACCTTTTCAGTCACTTTCTTCCAACCTAAACCATTCCCCATTTGATTCCATAAATGCATGAAATAAACTTATGCTTCTATAACCTCAATCTTGGCTCAGAGAAGATTATGTTTGATGTTGGTCTTGAAGCTATTTGAAACTTAGCTTTCCGCTTTGAGTTTATGCTCGGTTACTCCCTCTAGTTCTTACTTTTTAGATTGCATCTAGTACAGACTCCATCCAATGTGAGTTTCATTAAACTCCAAGCCCATACTTTGTCCAGGACAGCACCGCTAGGAAATGGGGGTGCTTAGTGGAAACACCAGAAGATCTGATAATAATCAGAAGAAATTTTGATGGTAAAGAATGACTAAGATACTTTCTTCAAAGTACTTTATCTCTTCATGCTTCCCATGCACATTTTCCTCTAATCTTTCTTTCATCTTTCTTTGGTCATTACCATTCTCCAGGTCATCCATCGTCTCCTCACCTTTCCCTACCTTCCTCCACTATTTTATTCAAACATCTTTTTACAAAGAAAGAAACAAAAAAAAAATACTATAAGTTTTGACTATTTCATGTTTCATTTTATAGACATGCATGAATATAGTCTATAAAAGTTTTTAGAGTCTACAAGGTATGTTATAGTTATATTCATGAAGTTTTTTGTTCCTTAAAATCTTTGTTCTTTCACACACCAATCTAAAGACTACGAAAGATCAAAGGTCATAATGATCTTACATAATATAATTTTGTCTTTTTTATAAGATTTTTTTATTATTCCAAAATCAACCACTGTCTTAAGAGAATATAAGTCTAAGGGATTATACTTTAAAAAAGTATACTTAAAAAAAGTAGTTTCTCCTTTTTCTAGTGATTTACATCTGGTTTCACCATAATACCTTGAAAATAATTTACATTTGAAGTTCTGCACAGTGAATAACTTGGTGGAGACATTAACTCCAGCAAAATCAGATCTTCCACTATGTAGGCAATTCTCTTGATGTTCAAATACAAATGCAAATGTTTCAAGAAATTCCTCATTTGTGATGCAGCAACTCCTTAGAGGAGAGAGACTATAGGGTGGGTAAATATCCTTAGGACAAAACGGTCTGAAATGCCAAGCTCAGCCTTCTAGATTCTCATATTCCCTGGGATCTTGGCCTAAGCATTTCTTACTGTTTGTTAGTTCTTTGATAATTTTGATCATTTTCAGAAGAAAATAATTGTCCAACTTTCTTTTCTCAGTTGTTTTTAGCAGGAAGATAGATGTAAGACAGAATTTATTAGCAATCGTATTAAATGCAAATAGACCAACTCATCCAGTTAAAAGACAAAAATTTTCAGGGAAACAATAGACGTTTATAAGACACATACTTAAATATGGAAATGTTAAAAGTATAGGGATAGAAAATGTGCAACACAAACAGTATTTAAAAGAAATCTGACACAATTATATTAATATTGAACAAAATAAATTTTAAGACAAAATCATTACAATAATAATTTAATTCAAAAAGGCAAATAGTCTAAATGTGTTTGTGACAAATAGTATGGCCTCAGCAAATTAAAACAAAAATTGGTACAAAATGTAAGCGATGTAGTCAGATTCCTAATCATAGTGAGAGATTTGAGCACACATTTCAGAGTAACATATATCAAGAAGATAAAAGATCATGAAGTACAAATGTTGGAGATGAGATCTATGTGATTGATCACAAATAGAATATAACTCCCCAAAAAATCTTTTCTAGCACTCCTGAAGTATTTGCAAATGATGATACAACTCATCAACTCAATAAATTTCAAGTGACCAATTGGTTACAGGCCAACAAGTTAAAAATAAATAACAAAATGTCATATTGAAAAACAAAAAAACAACTATGTATTTAAAATTAAGCAATTTACTGTTAAATAGCCCATGACATGATAAAGAAATCATAAAGAAAATTAGAAAATAACCTGAACTTGATAACTGCAAATGCTACATATGAAAACTTGCAAAAGGTGATCAAAGCAGTACTTAAATGAACATTTATAGCCTTAACTGTGTGGGAAAAAAAGTTAAAATATAGAAAATTAAACATCCAGGAAGTTTGAAAAAGAAAAGCAAAATAAACTCAACAACAAAAAAAGTGAAGGAAATAGCAAAGATAAGATAAGAAGTAGGAAAAAATACTATCTATCTATCTATCAGCAATGCCAAAAGTTTGTTCTTTGAAAACACTGATAAAATTAGTAACCTTCTCAAAAATGTGATCCAGGAACACAAATAACCAATGGCAGACATGTAAAGAGTGACATGATTATATATCAAACAGATTAAATCATTAAAATAATATTGTTCACAAAAAACCTTTCTGAAAATATAGATGAATGGAAATAATTTTAGAAAAAGTAACTTATAAACCTGATCCACAAAAAAGAATCAACTAAATCACATCAATAAATAGAAAATTTCTCATAACTAAAATTGTAGGCCTGAAGACATTCATCAGCAAATTCTATAGAATATTTAGGAAAGAAATTATGCTTGGTTTTCATATAACCTATGAGAAAATAACAAATGAGTAAGAAGTCTATAGTTTATTTTATGAGCTAGCCTAAATATTGATATCAAAACTGACAAGGACCTCAAGACCAAGGAAAATTATAGGCCAATTTCTTACAGAAATGTAGAGGTCAAAATTGTAAATAAAATATGAACAGTCTAATTATAGAAATATAAAAATGGAGAAAATATGTAATGAATATTTTATATTTATTCTATGAATGCAAGGATGGTTTAATATTTAAAATAGAATAAATAAAATTCACCATATTTTTCATATTAAAGGAAACATATCTATCATTACATCAATAGTTACAGAATTATATTTAATGAAATTCAAAATCTAGTTTCTATAAAATCTCTCAGCAACCTAGGAATAGAAGAAAACTCCCTTATCTGTTAAAGAATGTCAAAGAAAGAAACAGCAATCTTCCTACTAACTGATGATACATTTAAAACTTTCCTCCTGATATTAGAAATGACACAGGATATATGTTTTTACTACTTTTATTCAAAAATATTTTGAGTGTCCAAGCCAGCTGAGTAACCCAAGATAAAAAAGTATAAATATTAGAAAAGTATATATAAAACTGTCATTTTTCTATGAAATATAAATTGTGTGCAGAAAAAGTACAAAAGACTCTATAGATACATTACCATAATGGAATTAATAAAACTAAAGTTTCAACAAAGTTGTTGAATATAGTCCATATAAAAAATCCATTGTTTTTCAGCACCAACGAAAATATTTTTAAGAAGTAACATTTATAACAAAGAACAAAGAAGACATATATATGACATCTAAGCAGAAAGTTATAAATTATTATTGAAGTAAATAAAAGCAGAACAAACACATTTAAAGATATATCATGCAGCTAGCTTAAATGGTATAATATTGTAAAGATGTTGATTCTTTCCAAATTGATCCTTAAAGTAAATGTCATCTCACACAAAATTCTCAATTATATTTTATGGAACATGAAATCTGATATTAATATTCATATGGAAATGTAAGACCCAGGAATAGCCTAGACACTCCTGAAGAAGAAAATAAGGTAGAAGGATCTGCTCTCCTGAAATCAAGTTAGATTACATAGTTCAGTAACTAGAAGAGAATAATATTAATGCAAGGATATTCTAATATAACAATGGACCAGAAACAAACCTATGATTATGAGGACACTTGATTAATGACAAAGGTGAATCTCCAAAGAGTAGAGAAAGAAAAAAAAGAAAATAGAAAAAAAGGTTATCTCAGTCAATAATGTTGGAACAATTGAGTTTTTATTTGAAAGACAGTGAAACATAAACCTCTACCTCACAATGTAAAAAATCAATTACAAGTGGATTGTAGAAATGAATGTTAACTGCAAAAAACACAAACAAAATATTCCAAGTTTCTAGAAGGCAACATAGGAAAAAATTTTCTAAACAAATTATACAAAACAATGAACATAATTAAGGACATATTTTTATCAAAGAGATGCTATTAAGAGAATAAAAGTCTAAATAATGGGAAAAGATTCTGCCATACTTCTATGGCACAATCTCATATATACCATATCACATATGAGATGATAAGTAAGCATGATAATATAAATATAATGATAAAGATAAATCAGAGAGAGAGAATCTTCTATACATCAATACAAAAAGATAGCTAACCCAGTAGAAAAATGACCAAGTGACGGAAGAAGTTCTCCACACCAAAAATGTGTTTATCCAAAGACCAATAAACACATGAAAAGGTGCTAAACGTCATTTGTTATCAGAAAAATTGAAATTAATACCAGAATGACTAATACATAAAAGATTAACATTAGAAATGTTGGCTAATACAATAATTTTATATGGTATTTATGGGAATTTAAATATTACAACCACTTTGGAAAACTCTTTGCCATTCTCTTTTAAAGCAAAAAAATATACAGAATAAATGACAAGCACTAAATATTAATATATCCCGAGTGTGTGCATGTACATACCAGAAATTATGTATAAAATGTTCATCAGAATGTCATTTGAAATGGCCCTAAACTGGGAACAACCCAACTGACCATGTTGGTGGAGTGAATGTGTATAGTCAAGCAATAGAATACTATATAATGATAATGAACAAGTTATAGTGATATAAATTACTATAAATGTATTTCATAAAGTGTGCAAAACTGACCTAGAGTTTAGAGATGCAAACTAAAGTGCTGTAACTCTAAAAGAAAACAAGGACATAATTACTACAGAAGTCAACATGATTTTTAATTTTACTTTTAAGGTGAGTGGAGGACTGGCAACAGAAGAATTTGTTATTGGGGAGAGTTATGTGGGGGGTTCTAGGGTGCTGGCAACTTGGCATTTATTGAACTGTTTCAGTGGGCATTTGCTTCATAATAATTTATTAAGCTGTACCTTAGCAAAAGCTTTTTATTTTGGAAATGCCTTAATCTCCTATCCTAGCATGGATAACTACGTATATCTGGGGACAAATGACTGTCAAGAAGGCATGCAAATACTTTATGAAAGATTTATACATTCATCAACTTGGTGACACTTGTATCACTGACTAATAGATACACTTGCTATTGAACAAGTTTACTTAATTAGACTTTCGACTTCCTGCTTCCATGCTGTAACATGTCAGAGGCATCAATTATTTGTTTCAGCAAAAGTCTTAGTAACAAGGTCGGGAATGAATTTAACTGTTGTGTGCATGGAAATAAGAGATTCAAAAATTAAAATGTGAGATTTTGCAGCTGCAATACTAGGTTGCTATTCAACCTCATTTACAAATCTGCTTCTTCTGAGCACAGATTGGGTTATGTATTACTATTCAAGCCAACCCTTAGCAAAATATTAATACAGGAGAAAGCCTTGGCATCCTCTGTTTTTGTTTTGTGTCCTCTTGACTCCTTCTAGTTTTGCTGTATTTCTTGCGGATTTGATGTTGCCAGGAGAAAAGGAGATGATGAACTCTTTCACAATTTAGGGTGAAACACCAAAGTACATTCTTTTTCTTTCCTACAGTGGTTGCATATTTTAAAAAGCCAGGATAAGACAGTTGTCAGTCCAAAAGGAGACTCTTTCCAGAAGAATTTCTGGGACTTTGATCATTAATGGTCTCATTCAAATGAGCTTTTATTCAACCTGTGACTATAACAAGTCCTTATAAATTTAGAGTTCACAGAAACATTATGAAAAAAAAAAAAGAAAAAAGAAAGAAAAAATAAATTCTTTTTTTTCTTTTTTTAATGCCCTTTTTTTTATTATTTCAGAATATTACAGGAGTGCAAATGTTTTGGTTATACATATTGCCTTTGCACTGCCCAAGTTGGAGCTACAAGCATGACCAACCCATATACCTTTGACTTTGTATACTGTGGACAATGTTACTATTTAGCGAGTACCTAAAGTTAACAGACCACACACTTCCATTAAAACAAACATTTAGAAACACCCAGTTCCCTTTTCTCTTGAAGCAACCCTGCACTAGCAGGGCCACCATGGAGACAGTTAAAAGCATTTATTAACATAAATATTGCAATAGCTTGAGAAAAATCAAAATGTGCATGAATTTTTAGGTGGTAAAGTTAAGACAAACCTTAAGATTGCTTTCTATAATTTAAAACAATGTTACAGGCATAAAGTCTTGTGATTGTAATATCTTCTCAGAGTATTATTTCTTTTATCGCAAGTAACACCTCTTTCTTTCCTGCTATGCTCTCTGCTTTAAATACATTATTTTGTTTGTTATTCATATTCTTAATGTTAATGTTCTCCAAAGCTTTGCTTTGGTTAGTGTATACCTGTGTATATCTAAATTAAATATGGTAAAATACAGCAATGTGTTCATCCTTCCTCCAACGGATACAAGGACTTAGAGCTCTACAGTCCTCACCGGCTCCCCTTCTCTTCGTGTGACTGGTTCCTCAACACTGATTCTTGACCAACAGATCTAAGAAAATTATGACAACTCCCTTTTCCACTCCAGTAATTGGTGTAGGAATGGATATGTTCTCTAATCTTGGTCAATTGAACATCAGAGAATGTCTACCTTGTACTTTTGTATAAACATTTCTTAATACTTTTTCCCCCAATAAATAGGCATAGAATATATTCATTTATTCCTCTGAGCCAGTTATTACTGGATATCATTTATGGAACTGCTGCACTTAACACATAACTCTGAATTTAGCTTGCAGTCAAATTCATTTTTTTTTTAATTTCAGCATATTACGGGGGTACAGATGTTTAGGTTACGTATGTTTCCCTTGCCCTCCCTACCCCCCAAGTCCGAGTTTCAAGCGTGTCCATCTCTCGGATGGTGCGCATTGCACTCTTTGTGTATGTATATACCAGTCCCCTCCTGCCCCTCCCCCCTGCTCCCTCCCCCCGCCTCCTGCCCAACATCCAATAGATGTTATTCTTATATGTACACTAATGTATTGATCAGTTAATACCAATTTGATGGTGAGTACATGTGGTACTTGTTTTTCCATTCTTGGCATACTTCACTTAGTAGAATGCATTCCAGCTCTATCCAGGAGTCTACAAGAGGTGCTATATAACCATTGTTTATTAAAGCTGAATAGTATTCCATGGTATACATATACCACATTTTATTAATCCAATCATGTATTGATGGACATTTGGGTTGTTTCCACATCTTTGCAATTGTGAATTGTGCTGCTATAAACATTCGGGTACAGGTGTCTTTCTTATAGAGTATCATTTGTTCTTTTGGGTAGTTGCCCAGTAATGGGATTGATGGATCGAATGGTACTTCTAATTGTATATCTTTAAGGTATCTCCATATTGCTTTCCACAGAGGTTGCACTAGTTTGCAGTCCCACCAACAGTGTATGAGTGTTCCTACCTCTCCGCATCCATGCCAACATTTGTTGTTTTGGGACTTTTTGATAAAGGCCAGTCTCACTGGAGATAAGTGATATCTCATTGTGGTTTTCATTTGCATTTCCTGGATGATTAGAGATGTTGAGCATTTTTAAATATGTTTTTTGGCCATTATTCTGTTTCCTTTTGAAAAGTTTCTGTTCATATTCTTTGCCCACTTTTTGATAGAGTCGTTTGATTTTTTCTTGTTGATTTTTCTGAGTTCTAAGTAGATTCTAGTTATCAGCCCTTTATCGGATTTGTAGCATGCAAAAATTTTCTCCCATTCTGTAGGTTGTCTGTTTGTCCTTGTGACAGTTTCTTTGGCTGTGTAGAAGCTTTTTAATTTGATCAGGTCCCATTTATTTATTTTTGTTGTTACCATGATTGCCTTTGGGGTCTTCTTCACAAATTCTTTGCCTAGGCCAATGT
>CAUYSK010069083.1:0-134844 GCA_963575035.1 Avahi laniger | reverse complement strand
AATTTCTTTCTATTTTTGGTAGAGACGGGGTCTCGCTCTTGCTCAGGCTGGTCTCGAACTCCTGAGCTCAGAACGATCCGCCCACCTCGGCCTCCCAGAGTGCTAGGATTACAGGCGTGAGCCACCGCGCCCGGCCTGCAATACAGTGTTTTTAAATTAAAGTATGTACAGTGTTATTTTAGATGTGACACTATCGCACACTTAATAGACTACGGTACAGTATAAACTTAATTTCCATATGTACTTGGAAACCAAAAATTCATGTGATTCACCTTATTGGAGTGGTCTGGAACTAAGCCTGCAATATCTCTGAGGTATGCATATACTCCTTGTTAAGGTCAGCTTCACTCACACTCAAGAAATCCCAAGTCCTAACAATTTTTTAAAATATTATGCACTTTTCTCCCTCTCATTGCTCCTGTGTAATTATTCTATTTTAACATATCCCCATAGTGTTATGGTATCTGTTTCAACCCCTTCCCATGCATCCCTGAAAGCCATCCCTCTATTTTCACGGTAGGAATATTTCTAATTCAAAACTCTGATCATATTATTCACAGTTGTCTATAATAATACCGAAATGCTATAGCATAATGCTCATGATAGTGGATGATCTAGTCCTTGCTTTATATTTTGACCTTCCAGACTTCTCGAAGGCCTCTCACTCACACTGAAAAACTTCTACTTTTCAACAAGTAATATTGTTTTTTTCTGTCAAAAAGCATCACAACTTTCAGGAATTTCCTCTTCTGCTTCTCTCTATGTCTGCTGTTAAGTACACACTCATTCTTCAGGACATGATCAAATCACCATCTACTTACTCCGTAAAACCCTCCCTTAGCTTTTCACCTTAGTCCAAAGAGTTGCTTCACCTCTGGTTACTCATATTGTTTTGAAGATGCTTCCATTGCAGTGAGAAATTTATTTTAGTTTCTGCCTTTCTTGCTAATTGTGAACAGAATTTGAGAACATGAAATATATTTATCATTATATCCATAGCACCTACCATATGCCCAGAAGATAAATGTTCATGTATATGTGTTAAATGAGTTAGAGACATTTGTCAACTTCTCCTGTTACCTGATAGAGATCTGTTTTCTCCTCTGTCTTTCCTGCCTCAAAATCTCTTTAGATAAATATACAGAGCTCCTCATTCTTAGACTGAAATTCAGTCTTTACTTGGAATCTGACCCAGACACTGTGCTCCCATGTTCTCCTACTTGCTCCTTTAATGTTCAGCCTCTTTCTGCTGCTTGCTTCTCCTCTACTGACCACACCAGCATGCTTGATATCTGCATTCCCACAGCTCTCCTTAACTATACTTCTCCATCAAATTAGATAAATTTTTTGCCTTTTAATTCACTGTTAAAACTTTTGAAGTTATTTTCTGCATTTGCATTCATTTCTTCACCATCTGTGTATTCCCTAATCTGGTATATGTGTTCATTAAACATATATTTTAGAGCCCTCATCCTACATAACCTTTTTAGTATTTGCTGTTACGAAAAAACATATTTTTTTACTAAAAATTCCTACCTCCTTAGTCCAAAGACTTGAAATACATCTAATCATTTTTTTCTATCTAATTTAGCAGCTTTCTTCTTGAGATGAAGAAATGTGGATCATTACAAAGGCCTGCCTGCCTCATTTTCTACATTTTATAAGAATATCTCTTATCACTCTTTGGCTTAAAACTGCCAATGACTTCTTATTGAAGTGAAAATAAATTCTGAAACTCTTATTATAGACTACAAAACTCTAGATGACTTTGATCCTGCTTCAATAAATCTTGGACTTTGTAAGGTACCACGCTTAGTTCCCCCTGGCACTAAGCTCTACCCTTCTCCCTGTAATTAACACCCACAGCACACTACTTCCTTAGGAGCTTTTTATCTAACTATTCACTCCTCCTACGTTTTTGCATGGCTGAAGCTTCAGATCAAAGATCACTGTTTTAGAAAAGTTTCCCTGACTATCCATACTCAGGAACCCTAGTCAGGTTCTGTGGAATACGTAGAGAAAAACCTCAGAAAAGAGAGAGTAAACAATGAAAAAGGAAGACATCAGATCCAGGGAAATGGGGCAACCAATTTGTGAAGGCAGATTCTTCTATCTGAAAAGCTGTTTAGTTAGGCAGAGAGATCAACAAGGTACAGGGAACAGAAGGATGGAAAGCTCCAGTAGAAATGGTTCTGGAGAAAAAAAGGACATGTGTGCATAGTATGGATAGACTATTTAAAGTGAAGCTGTAGAATGATAGATAACAGTAAAAAAAAATACTATATATAGGGAAAAGGAATTTTAAAATAGCATTAAAAAAATCTGTATATGAATGTAAATACTACAAATCAATCCCTATCTCTGCAATGGGCACTATTGACATAGCTAAAAGAATACAAATGGATTTTTTGAAAATAGGTCATATTATATGGCTATATATAGAGAGAGAGATTGAGAGAGAGAGAGAGAGTTATGGCAGGTGAGGCAATGCAAAAGAAAGCCAAGTCCTCCTTTATCTTAACAAACCAACAGATAATTCCTAAACTTAGTATAACAAAATCATTGGTTAAAATATATTTTTAGAGATATGGAGGAAGCTATCAGATGAAAGAGCTTAAAATGTTATTTTAATTGCCTCTAGAGTGAGCCTGAGATGTGGGAAACTACCATTTCCTAGGCTAGTTTTTAAAGCTTTCTGGTACTACCTGACATTTAAAAAAATGTACATGTATGGTTTGATTGAATTTTTTTAATTTAAATAAATGTGAACAAGCATAAGGATTATAAATTAATAAAAGGAATGTTGGCCATAAGCTACAGGTAGTATTGCAGGGGCAAAGCAAAATTTCTTAATAGTGGGACAGAGAGGTAGAGTGGTCAATGTGGGCCCTCTTGCTCATTTTCCAAAGAAAGTCAAAAAATTGTAAGTCATGAGAAAGGATTTTGCTATTAACCCACCATGGCCAGAACTTCCCAGAAGTGACTCAAAATGCTGCCTACACTTGATAAAAGCACTGAAATAATCATTCTTTTGAGTATCTTAGATCTCCAAGACTAACCTGAGATAAAAAATAAATAGACTTATAGTCACTACAGTCTGAATACCAGTCCTGCTGCAAGCCAAACTTTATATTGTAACATTTGCAGTTTCTTTTAATAAGTAATTTGGGGGGGGGTGTTTGTTGTGTATATAACTAGTCTATAACAGTTATTCATAAAAGGATTCAAATGTCACTAGCCCATAATTAAATAAATGAATTTTTAGGAGTATAATACAAAGTTGGAATGATTAAAGGGTTAATGAGAAGATAAATATAGCATTTATTAAAAACATTGGAGTAAGATACTACTTATTAAACAGTAAAAAAATTAAATAATAATTCTAGATACAAATTGAGGATAGTAGAAATGAGAAATTCATTAATTCATAAACAAATGAGAAAAAAATGAAAGTGACAGAATAAAAACAGGTAAGGTTTTTATTTCCAAAAATTATCAAAATCTTTCATAGATTCAGAACATACACCCACAGTACCAAATATAAACATCTTCTCTCTAAAATGAAAGAAGAAAAAGAATATTACCAATATCACCTATATTACCAATATCACCAACAGTACATAGGATTTGAATAGTGAGGTGATTTCCCTGTCAAGAAATTATTAGAATTACTTTACATGTTTAGAAGCTTTTTCACATTATACTTTAGCAGTATTTTATAGCAAAATAATGTAATACCGTGTTAATATTATTTTTGAGGTAAAAGTTTTAAAAATCTGCTCATTTGAAGAAATAACTTTGGACTTCAAATTATTCTATTCTTTATTACAGTTCTACTATTGGTGAGATTGCTAAATTATAAATACGTCTCTGTGTGCATGTGCATGTAATTGTGTGTGCATGTTTGTGTGCCTGTGTGTCGATGTTTGTGAGTACACCTAGATGAGAGAAACATGAACATTTTCATCCAAGATGCACTATTTCATTATAATTGTATTCTATTGGTAAAACTCAATACAAATAAAAATTATGCACAAAATCTTCAAGGAGAATTGCTCATATAAATGACAGTCACCAATAATATAAGTATTAATATGTAGCATCTATTTGAAAAGCAAAATTAAATTTTGATTTTTTCTTTGATCAGTTACAAAATATACTAAATGTATCTTCTCAAGACTGACTTTAAAATAATATTTTAACTACCTTTTGTCATAGTATCCAACATTTTTAGGATTTAGAATTATAATACAGAATTAAAATGCAAAGCTTATAACCAAAATAATGTGTACAGTCATATCTGTTAAATTATACTTAGCACATTCAATTTTACCTGCATATCAACAGAAAAATAGATCCTATACTACAGTGAAAGTCTAAATTTTTGTTGTGTATACCTTAGCATAATTGTTATATAAAAAATTTATGATAGTTAATTATTTCTGCCTATTGTGTACTGGTTTATTAACTTTTAAGAAAAAATATATTAACAGTCATTTGTATTATATTTATTTCTTTGTTTTATTTTATTACAAAGCATAAAACTTTTAACAATCTAGACAAGTAGTATTGAATATGCTTAACATTTAAAAATATTTATTAATATATATTATAATATCTATATTTATATATTCTATATAATATATAATAGTCCTGTATATTTCATAGTCATGTATATTTAGATGTAGAGAAAAAGGGAGGCTAAGATTGAGTTGCAGATATTTTTAATTGTCATATCCCAACTGTAATTGTCTTCATACATGAGAGAAACTTACTTTCAACCTGTAATTAAATTTCTAATGTTGAATAATAGAGTTAATATAGGCTATCTCTCTTTTCAAAGATAAAAAGACACACATAAACTCTTGTAAGAAAAGAGATTTGATTTTTTTTGATTTATGCTTTCTAGTCTAAAGATTGTTCCATTATCTGTATAACTTTTTTTGGACCTTATTAATACTATTGGAGATACTTATTTCCTAAATAAGATAATTTCAGCTGCTGTTACTTCACCAAAATAGTCAATAACTCATTATATTCAATTGTTATTTGTTTATATTAACTCATATAGTCTATGACAGGCCATCTAGATTTAAGAAAAAAATGTGTAAAGCGTATTATACCTTAGTTCTAATGCTAGTAAAATAATTTCTTTGATCGATATATGAAAGCAAATCATCTAGTTCCAAGAACATAAATTACAATTTCATGTGATAAACTACTATCTTTGGCAGATATTTTACTCAGAAAAAGACAACTATAATTAATGAAATATTAAAATGAATGTATTATGTCATGTAAAACTAATCCTCTGAAAAATTTTAATCTGTGAATGGAGTATACTACTGTAGTTGGCATTTTTGGTAGATTGTAAAGAAAAAAATTAAATGAAGTTCAGAAAGGAAATAGTCTTCTACCATAGTTTAGTGATATTCATGTTTCCCTTCTGAAAAACAGAATTATAGGGCCAAATTTAATTGTCCTCATTCATCTGTGGCACCATTTTTGATTTTTGAAAAGTAGTAAATTACTATTTAAAATGTGTGTCCACAACAATAATCTCTGGGCTTAAAATCTAGAATACACTTTTCAATCTACCTTCTACTTCACTGCTTATCAGCACTAAATATGAGTGACACTGAATGTGGGTATCTTGAAACCCTTCTCCCTCTAACTTATCCCTCTAAGTCACCCATTTTTCATCTTAATGTCCAGTCCCATAACCCAGACGACTACCATTTATTATACTTTTACTATTTTCATAATTTCCTAAAGTACTCATTTTCCTACTTTGGTAAACATAAACACACACACACACACACACACACACACACACCATCCACTGTGTACACCACTGGCAGAGCAGTGAGGCTGTACAGCTCAATGGGCTGAGCATAGACTCTCGATGGGGACTATCTTGATTCAAATCCTGCCTCCACCGTTTGTAAATGTACCCTGATGAGCAGGTTATGCAGCTTTTCTTTATAAATCAGGTATAATATGTAAAAATCAAATAAATATATATAAATGACTTACAACTGTGCACATAGTAAGTGCCCTATAAGGATTAGCTATAACATCTCCAAACAACATAAATTAGATCACGTCGCTCTCCTCTCATAGCCCTCCATGGGCTTCCTGTAATCCTGAGAATTAAAAATCCACACTGCTCACCACAGCCTCTGAGGCTCAGCATAACCTGGTTCCCACTAGATCCTCCCTCGTCACCGCTTGCTACCTGGCGTTCTTTCACCTTCTCTAATATGCCACGTTTTGTTTTGTTTTGTTCTACTTTAGTGTTGTGCGCCTGTGGTTGTCTCTCTGTGGAAAGCTGCTTCTCCATTCTTTGCATGGCACCTTCTACCAAGGCTCAGAAAACATTTTCTGTAAAGGGACAGAGAGTAAAGATTTTCAAAATTTTAGGCCATATGATCACTGTTGCAGCTACTCAACTGTGCTGGTGCAGTGCAAAGTAGCCATAAACATGCGTGAACGAGAGGTGTGACTGTGTTCTAAACAAAATTTTAATTACAAAAACAAGTAGTGGGCAGGACTTGGCCAATGGGCTGTATGTAATTTGCCTTACCACTGTAATCTATTCCTTCGCTGCCTGATTTAAATGATATCTCTCAGAGAGAGCTTTACTGACTCTCCTATTATTCTGGATCTCACTCTTGTGATTGTTTTTTATAGCACTTATCACATGTAATAAATAATCATTTAATTTATTATCTTATTTACTACTCGTGAGACCCCTCCACACACCGTGAGCTATAAGCATTTAGCATAATGACTGTTGCTCAGAAGGGACTCAATAAATACTTTTTGAATGGATAAATATCATTTTATCTGACTTTGAAAAAACAGGAGAAACAAATCAGTAGAACATTGCTGAAAGAGTTACACAGATTGTCAATTGCAGCAATATATCCTTTATAAAGAATCTTTGAATTAAGTTCTATTGAGAATGTAGAAAATTCTCTTGCAGTCCGGAGCTCATGGGATCCAGCAATGTTGATAGCCCTTATGTTTCTGCTGCCTGGGAATTGCCTTGGGATTAGAGACAAGCATGAACTCATTTTTGTTGAATATGTATGTTATGAGAATTAAAACTGAACAGGCCATCTGAGGGATAGAGTCTTCCTCTAACATTGTTCATTTCATAGTATATACATAAGGGATATTCATTTCATGGAGAAAATTAAGAAGTCACAGCAATCAGAGCATGCTCCATTTTAAAAAGTTCATAGTATGCTTTAGGGCTAAATATTCACAGCATGCATTTTAAAGATGCAATTAGGGGCAATGATGCACAAAATTGCATGTGCAATGAAAATATTATTTTTAGAAATGCAACCGAAACATCTAAAGGAGCTAAAAATAAAAGATTGTACTACTCAGGTAAGAACCTGAAGCAATGTAACAAGCTCTGTACACAGCAGAAGTTACCATTACATTGGAGAAAGCTGTCTTTAGTGAAGCCCTTCAGATGTCCCAAATTTAATAGCCTTTGACCTAGAGGTATAGCTCTCATCCAGGAGAGTCAAGATGACATTGTCAAATAATGTTTAGATGCCAATTTTCATAATTAAACACACCTGTTAAATCTTTGATGTTATATTTTATATTCTTTGGTAAAATTATTTCAAAATGTCCAGATCATTTTTTAAGACACAATTATTTGGTGAGTTTAAACTTTCTAATCATCTTTTCATGTAATACATAAACTGTGGTGATCTCCATGCTCTTGGTGATGGTCAAGGTTCTTGGAAACAGTTTCAACACTGCCTGGAAATGGCGACCTGATGCTTTTCTGTCTGTGTTTTTCATTTGGATGTGATGCTCCAGATACATTTGCTTTTCAGTCTATTGATTTTTAAGTTATTTTCCTATATATCAAGACATAAATATAGATTACATTATCTTCAAAAGCTTATGAATTATATTTTCAATAGAAATAATTATTTTATGTGAACTACAATGAAAAGTATGTGTGAAAAATTTTACAAACTTTAATCTCTCTAAATATAGAAATATGGGGAAATCATTTTGAACACAATATGAAACAAATCCGTAGAGAAAAGAAATTGCCACTTTGTATTAATATTAAAAAAGAAAGGGGAGAATATCTGGTCCAGCTAAAGTTGAACCTTTTGGTTAAAACTCTCTTTTGGTGAGAAATAATTTTCACAGTTTACCTTTCCATATTTTTTACATGATTGTAAGTAATTATAGCTATTGGGTAGCAGTTACTGCCATTTGAAAAGTCACTTAGTCTAAGAATTAGACACATACAATACTGTTCAAGTAAATTAGCGGGATTTTTTTTTCCTTCTATGAAACTAATGTTGAACCTGTGTTTAAGCTTTTAAAATCTAGATACAAAAAGACAAATAATATATTATTCAGGTTATGTACTAGTAAACTACATAACTTTTTTAAATGCAAAGTTTTAAAAGTTTCATGTTCATGTTGAAAGATAAATTAAATATTTTAAATAAACATTTGTCTTTCAAAAATTAAACTCCAGTATCTCCCATTTAAGATGTCTATAAAATCATTCCCTTATTATGATAGGTCACCTGTACATATCACAGTCATCATCTCTAGCTATGCTACAGAGTCTGTGTCTTACCAGAAACTAGAACAGTATCTGGCACAGACCCGGTACTCAATAGACATCTGAGTATATATATGTAAATTTACATAAATAAACATGCGATTATTACTATCACTTGCTTCTGGGATTTAGACATTGATATACAGACATTGACAAGGATACAAATGATTGCAGGAAGACTTACAGAGGTGGGGTCTAGAGATGCTGTTTGAAAGATGGGTAGTTTGGTAAGGGAGGAGTGAGGGAGTTGATAGAGAGTGGGACAGGAAGGAGGAACCTAGACCTGGCAGAGAAATAAGACTTTAAAGGCATGAAGTGTAAAACAACATGATGCTTTGGTGGCAGGACTTTGAAACAACTGTAAATAGTAAGATATCATGGGAGAATATCTCAGAGTGATGGGCAGTGCACAAATCTTTTTTTTAACATATATATATTTCATTTCAGAATATTACGAGGGCATAAATGTCTAGGTTACATATATTGCTTTTGTCTCACCCAAGTCAGAGCTTCAAGCATGTCCATCCCCCAGACGGTGGGCACCGCACCCATTAGGTGTGAATATGCCCATCCCCTCTTTCCCTCTCCCCGCTGCCCGACCCCTGATGAATGTTACTACCATATGCACATAAGTGTTGATCAATTAATACCAATTTGATGGTGAGTACATGTGGTGCTTGTTTTTCCATTCTTGTGATACTTCACTTAGAAGAATGGGCTCCAGCTCTATCCAGGATAGTGCAAGAGGTATTAGTTCACCATTGTTTTTTGTGGCTGAGTAGTACTCCATGGTGTACACATACCACATTTTATTAATCCACTCATGTATTGATGGGCACTTGGGTTGTTTCCACATCTTTTGCAATTGCAAAATGTGCTGCTGTAAACACTCTAGTGCACATGTCTTTTTTATAGAATGTCTTTTTTTTCCTTTGGGTAGATGCCCAGCAATGATACTGCCAGATCAAATGGTAGTTCTACCTTTAGCTCTTTGAGGTATCTCCATATTGCTTTCCACAAAGGTTGTACTAGTTTGCAGTCCCACCAGCAGTGTAAGCGTGTTCCTATCTCTCTGAATCCACACCAATATTTGTTGTTTTAGAACTTTTTGATAAAAGCCGTTCTCACTGGAGTTAAGTGATCTTTCATTGTGGTTTTGTTTGTATTTTCCTGATAAGGAGACTTAAGAGGTAAGCTGACATAGAAAAGAATAATGCAAATATGCACACACCAATGGGCTGGTACGATGTGTATTGAGTATTATAATGAACAGTCTGACTCCACTGTTTTTGATGTTTGTTAACAACTGTCAAACCTCATCCTTCCCTTTTTCCCTTATGATCCACATCTGGGCAAACTGATAAGAAAGCCTAGGTGCTCCTTTCTTTTGCAACAGGCAAAAATTCAAACTCATAAGACTAATACATGCACAGGAATTTTCAGTCAAGCCTTCCCTGCTCCCCTCCTTAAAAGCCAAACCAATCTCCTTTCCCTGCTCTCTGAAGACATATTGGACCTGTTTGGGAAGTTCACCTTGCTATCCTCAGAAAGTCTGGTTTTGCACATAATTAACCTTACCTTACCCCCTTGGGGGTGTGTGTGTGCTATCATCAGAGACAAATTTTGGGTTGGGTTCTATCCTGCTTATGCAGAGTGGCCACAAAAAATATGTTTCAAAACATATTTGAATTTTTATCAGAATTTTTCTCTTTGTTCAACATGACACAATATTAATCACTTTCTTGAAGAAAGGAATTTTTATATAGGACCATCTCATCTTTCATGGACAAAAATTCTTTTCATCCACTGGGGCACAGACTCAAATACCATTCAGATCTGAGGTTAAATCAGCTATATGTCTCTTCTGCATCTCTTTCTCTCACTTGCTATGTCCTCTCTTCTCCCAACCTCCTTTCTGATAATGCTATGTTTACTTGAATTTCTGATTATGTTTAATTATTTGAAGAGTTGTATTGACATGATACAGTGAGTAGGATTCTTTCAACATACCAGTAATCAACTTGCTATCACTGATACAGCTTCTAGAAATACCTCACATTACATAAAAAAAAATTGCTGGCCATGTTCTACAATGAGCTGCTTAAATAATTCATAAATCACGGTCCAGGAGGAACTTAGAATATTTTCAAAATTATATATGGCATGTACCTTTGTTTTCCACTGAACTGCAGTTACTCCGATATCATATGTTGTGTTAAAATTCAGGCCTGTGGAAATGATCACTCAGTGAACAATTATTTGGTTCACCTCCCACAGAGGTCAAATATATACATTACACTGGATGCTTGGAGCAATATATTTAACACTTGTCAGGGAAAACTTCCTTTCCATTTGTTTCTAGCCAGCTTTCCAAAACTTTCCCCTAGAGAAAAGATAAAGTAGCTGAGAGTAGGAGCATTCAAGCTTAAGGGAAAGGGCAGAATATGGGGTGGAGAAAGTAGGAAGAATCTCATATTATCAATGTGTTTCTTATACTTTAAGTAAAAATAAAAACCAGTGAGATATTTCTAACCTGCTAAAACAATGTGAATCTTCGCTCCTAGCTACAGCTTTCAAATGAAAATAAGAAACTATGAGAATCCTTCCTTTAAACACCTTTTATAGCTATACACTTTCCCTTGACTTTTCTTTATATTGTTCCATGGGGCTTGCTATTTTATACATCATTTTTATTTTCTTTAAGCCAGCAAAATCCCAGTTTGGATGCTTTGCCTTCCAGTGACCCAGCTGCCTTATCATTTTATCTAATAGTTGTAAAATTAGAAAGCTCTGACAAATCCCTTATGGCCATGCTAAGCCCAAGGAAAGAATTTTCAGTGGAGCCTGGAAATGGGAATTCTGCAAAGAAACTTTACTCTTGGTAACTTTTAAGCCAAAGGTGCAATCTTCGAATGGGGATCTTGAGACTAAAATCACTCTGTAATTTAATTGTATCAATTTTAATTTTGTATTTATATCTTGTTGTTTGTTTCTGCCAAGCCCTAGAGGCAACATTCATGGCTACCAACACACTTTGTTTCCCAGTATATTTCCCAGAACAGAACTCTATAGAATTTATGACCCAATTTTTTGCCTTTTGATTTAATCTGAAAAATACCCAACTCATACCAAGCACAGAGCTGGCAGTTAGGAACGATAAAGCTGTCTGTCTCCTAACTCAAGGCTGCTAAAAGGTTCAGATCAAGGCTGTGTATTACTTGCTGCATTACAATCTTTCTTATGTACAAATAGATTTGCTTTTATTTTGCTGCATGTATTTAACCATGCTTGTTTAGAGAAATTAAAATACCATGACAAAATTCTTTAAAAATATGTCTACTAAAAGAAGAAGCAATTCAAGAAATTAGTTTCTAGATGAAAATTTGAACTGGTTTGGGAAAATCAATAATAATAATGTAAAATAATAAGAGATAACATAGTAATTTTAATAGAATATTGATAATAATGTGAGACCTTGTTTTCTTTATTTAAAAAAATGCTTTGTACATATTCCTATTATCTATCCTGGGTAGTTAATTATTAATAAAATTTTCTACATTGTTTTTTGCATCATAAGTGGAGTGCTTTAAATGGATATTTTTACAGATCTCTAGACTCAAATTATTTTTGCATAGTCTAGGAAAAAACTAATCTTTAAAATATCTGAAATATTCTACTAATTTATGTGTTTGTTTGTTTAATACTGATTATAAGGTACCAGACCAGTTCTCAAATTCTTCAAAATATTAATTCATTTCATTCTCCTAACATATCTATGAGAAGGGAACATTATTATTCCTTTTTAGAAGTAAGAAAACCAAGACACAGATGGGTTAAACATCCTGCCAAAGGCCACACAACTAGTCAATGGAGATGATGCAATGAAAACTCAGGCAGTCTGGCTCTAGGCTCCCCAATCTTAGCCCTTCTCCAATGTTCTTCCTTAATACCATAAGATGTTTATTCATATTAGGTATATTTGTTCACATCAGTTAACATTAAACTTAGAAAATCTTTGTAAGTAAATTTGCTCAGACATCTAGAGCTAGAAAGCATATCTAAGGGGATACTTTACTAGCTCATATCCATAAGTAAAAAAAAGGTAACATTCTAATAGGGAAAATTTCATGCTTATTTTATGAAAGTGGGTCCTATATATTTAATGGTAATTGGACGCTTAAAATGTATTTTCTAATCTCGGATTGTTGGCAACATTTCTATAATTCATTTTTACTTATTAATTTTTTACTATTGGACTCTACTTCTGTAAGTAAATTCTCTTGAAATGCTACTTCAGGCAAAGTTAAAGTTGGACATGTTTACAGCATCTGGAAAATAGCTAATTTGTTTACTTTATTAAATGACTAAAAAGGATGCTTACCAAAAAATAAGAGCAAATCACACATTATCATTACTAAACATAAAGCCAATGGGAATGAAACAAAACAGATGGATATGAAACATATTTCTAATTAAGAAATTAAGCATTGGTTACTGACTAGTCCTGCATATCAAACAAAAACAGGTATTGGCTGAGCCCTGTCTGTGGATGAGCTCTGTGATGGCTACTGGAATATCAGCTCTCAGTCCACAGTACAGCAAAGTAGAGAGAAGTACAAAGATGGCAATACCAGCAAGAAAAATGGTGATGCACCTAATAGAAATTGTGACTTTAAGAAGGGTAATTTCTTTAAATTGGTTTTGGATGAGTCGAATTTGAACTAGGTCATAAAATTAGAAAATTGCAGAAGATTTTAAGAGATAGGGGACTACAGCTCAAGTGAGGCATCAAGATTAGAGATATAAATTTAAAAGTCTTCTGTATAGACATGTGAATGGAAACTAAGAAAGAGGATTAACTGTATTAAGTATAATTTGATTTCTGTTCCATTAGGCCTCCAGAGGATGTTAAATGTAATGGTTATGAGTCCTGTCGTTTAAATTAGACAGCTGTTAGCTATGCCTCATATTAGTCATATGAATTTAGGCAAATCAATTATTAAACCTAAATTCTAATTTGCTAATCTATAAAATGGAAATAATATGTTCATCGCTGTGGTAGCCATAATCCCAAAATGGTCTCCAAGATTTCTGTCCCCTGGTGGCCCCGTCCTATATAATTGCCTCCCCTTAAATGTGGGTAAACCTATGACTATAGTAAAATATTCGTTCCTTAATGAGGTTATGTTACATGATTAAATAACATTGTATAGTCACCCTGATGATAGTAAATATTTTAGGTCTTATAGGTTGAATAGTCTGTCACAACTAGTCAATTCTGCCATTGTATTGTGAAAGCAGCCATAGACAATATTGAAATGAATAGTTAACATTCTAATAAAATTTTGCTTACAAAAACAGAAAGCATACTGAATTTAACCTGCTTGCCAATCCCTGACATAGATTAAGGTAAACAACCTCTTTAGCCATTTTAAACAAGACAAAAAGAAATATTCTACACAGTTACTAGTTGATATATTTAAAATATAGTCTTTATAACCTTTTAAAATACAGGATACAGTACCAAAATTCTTTTTTTTATTTTATTTTTTTTATTTCAGCATCTTAATGGGGGTACAAATGTTTAGGTTACATATACTTCCTTTGCCCCACCCAAGTCAGAATTTCAAGTGTATCCATCCCCCAGATGGCGCACACCGCACCCATTAGGTGTGAATATGCCCATCCTCTCCTCCCCCTTCCCACCTGCTGATACACGATGAATGTTACTACTATATGTGCACGTAAGTGTTGATCAATTAATACCAATTTGATGGTGAGTACATATGGTGCTTGCTTTCCCATTCTTATGATACTTCACTTTGTAGAGTGGGCTTCAGCTCTATCTAGAATAATACAAGAGGTGCTAGATCAGCCGCTTTTTGCGGCTGAGTAGAACTTCATGGTATACATATACCACATTTTATTAATCCACTCATGTATTGATGCGCACATGGGTTGATTCCTCGTCTTTGCAATTGTGAATTGGACTGCTATAAACATTTGAGTGCAGATGTCTTTTTTATAGAATGTCTTTCTTTCCTTTGGATAGATGCTCAGTAATGGGATTGCTGGATCAAATGGTAGTTCTACTTGTAACTCTTCGAGGTATCTCCGTATTACTTTCCACAGAGGTTGTGCTAGTTTGCAGTCCCACTAGCAGTGTATGAGTGTTCCTAGCTCTCCACATCCATGCCAACATTTATTGTTTGGGGATTTTTGATAAAAGCTATTCTCACTGGAGTTAAGTGATATCTCATTGTGGTTTTAATTTGCATTTCCCTGATGATTAGAGATGTTGAGCATTTTTTCATATGTCTTTTGGCCATTAGTCTATCTTCTTTTGAAAAGTTTCTGTTTATGTCCTTTGCCCACTTTTTACTGGGTTGTTTGATTTTTTCTTGCTGATTCGCCTGAGTTCTATATAGATTCTAGTTAACACCCCTTTATCAAATGTGTAGCATGTGAATATTTTCTCCCATTCTGTAGGTTGTCTATTTGCTCTCATGATAGTTTCCTTGGCTATGCAGAAGCTTTTCAATTTGATCAGATCCCATTTATTTATTTTTGTTGTTGCTTCCATTGCCTTTGGGGTCTTCATAAATTCTTTCCCTAGGCCAAGATATATCTATAGATGCTTAACATGGTAAAATTTGTAATTAAAACTAACTCCATCCAGAAAGAGAACAGATTTCATGGGTAGAATTTTAGCTTCATTTTATCTTATTCTGGGCATGTAAAAATTATATCCCTGATTTACTGAGTGAATACTATAAACTAGAGATTGTTCTTTACATTTTACAAATGCCATGTAGTTATTTAATTCTCACATCCTAATGAGGCAAGTGATATACTTCTCATTTTACATAAGAATAAACTGAAAGTAAAAAGATTACATAATCTTCTCTGACAACCACAACTATTATGTAACAGATCTGAGATTCAAACTTCAGTATGGCTTTCAAAGCCTACGTTATAGCAATGCAGTGATTAAATGAGGGTGAAAACATTCTTAAATCTAAATTCTAATTTGTTGTCAATTGGAAAAAAGAAGAGAGATTTACTTTTATTGAAGTTTATAGCTTAGTTATAACACTATTTACAATTAAACTTACAGACTAAAAAAATATTTTCAAGTGCGCTTTGTATACTACACTACAGTCTGAATGTTTTCTATGAGTGAATACTTTTCGTTTGTTTACCAACCAATAGCTACTAAGACAGTTTGCAGTTTTCATTGAGCATAACCTTAAGAAACAACAGAATGAAAATTTGCTTTATAATTACAGAACTCTAAATTCAATTATGGTTTGCATTTTCATTGTCATGACACCAGTGTAATATTTATCTCACAGGATAATCTCAATTATAGTGTTGTGGGATAGATGATGTTAATGCAACACTCTCCCTGGGACCTTATTCACAGTAAATTTGCAACAAGAACAACAAAAAAAAACTAAAAAGCGGAAACTCAAATTTGCCTGAACATATATATAATCTTATTTTTCGTTCATTAACAGAAAAAAATTATTTAACACATCAAAAATCTTTTAATTTAAAAAGAATTTGATTCATGGGAAATAAAGGAGTAGTTTGTAAAGGAACACCAGTCCCAGGATTCATTGTCAGTGAGTACAATATTTCAGTTAGACAGGAGGAATATGTAAGTATTGGGGGTTACGGCTATGTTAATTAGTTTGACTCAATCATTCCACATTGTGATATGTGTGTATATTTATATCTACATAATGGCATCACTTCATACCCCATAAACATATGCAATTGTAATTTGTTAATATCCAATAAAAAGTAAAATAAACATGTAAAAACTTAGTCCGATCTTGAACTTCTATTACCTAGTTGGTGACTTCGGGAAAATTACTTAAACTTCTTGAGCATAAGCTTTCCCAGCTGTGAAAAAATGCAAGGGGTGGGGTGTGTTGAATAGCTATAAAATTCTATGGTTGTATCACTGAGAAAAGGATTACTGAAATCCACAGATCTAAGCGTTTAGCTTAAACTCTTTATATTATAAGGCCATATAATTAGCCTTGTCCTGTTCAAATTTTTCATTAGTAATTTGGATGAAGATATCATTGGTTTATCAAATTTTCAGGTGAAATAAAGCCTGGGAGAAAAGTAAATATGAAGAATGTGATAAAATCAAAGCCAAAAAACTTCAACAAGCTGAAATGGAATAATAGGCCAACTCAATTAATATGGAATATATAATAGAGATATATGTCCTTATGAGCAGATATTTAATACTAATGCCTCAAATACACTTAGGGTTTTATACAATAACATTATCCAATGGTAATATGTGGCTTTGGTAGTTGGTATTTATAGATCAATAATGTGTATATATATATATATATGTATATATATACATATATATATCTTCCTAATCTCTTTAACTTCTCATTCTTTTCTAACATTTCATAGGACTTCTATCTAGAATTTAAACCTGGATAAGCCAGGGTATCTGTCATCTCCATGTAATCACCTGGGAAATCATCCACTTGGGGAGACTGGTACCACTGTAAATTTATGGCCATCAATTTACGATAATCTACACAGTTCATAAATATTATATCTGCTTTTTCAGCCTTCTCTCCCAGTCTCCAGAAAGACTATTTTAAATCTTTTCCTCATTTCTCAAGCTTTAGACTTTCATTATTACCCTCAGTCTCAATTTGTGTCCTACTTTTCTGAGAAAAAATTGTTGCCCTCGGATGGCATCTCTCAAAATTGACTTGCAGATCATCACCCATTTGTTTTTTCTTATCATCTGAGAGAAAATTTCTATATTGCCAACTAATGCCAATTCCTCAAACCATGCTTTGTCTCCTGTAGTATACTTTTCTCCTATCCTGCATGTTCAGCATCTTTTCAATACTCTTTTTGTATTTTATAAAATTTCATGCTATGAGACTTGCTTCTGTAATATAATACCTGCCTTGTAAGTAAAACACAAACATGTGGTAGAGGCTCTACCAATGAGGTGCAATTATTTTATTTTCTGCTTAGACTAGTAGAGTGAATTCTGCTTTCTGCAACTAAGAATCCTAAGTAATATAGATCATATTCCCCCTCTCCTTTATAGGAACTATGAAACAGTCACTCTCATTCTTGTATATTAATTTTTTTGTGTTCTACCAGACCCTCTTGACAGCATTTAAACTACTCTAGTTATTCTCATTTAATAAAATCCTTCCAACAGTCCCATTACTGTGCTGTAGCTACTGCCCTATGATATTTGTCCTTTTCTCAAAACGAACATTCATTCATTGATTTTAATTCAGTACTGCTAATTCTTTGCTTCCTAATCTTGCCATATCATAAACTGATCTAGAAGCTTTTCACACCATAAAAAGTTATGTTTTATTATGAGACTGTTCTTTCAGCTTCTCCAATGTCATACTTCCTTGCGGTGCATGCCTCTCTGGCTGTCTTTTTTCAATCTCCTTTGCTAACTCCTCACCTTCTTTTTTTTTTTTTTCCAAAATTTCATTATATTTTATTATTAAAGTATTTAAAAATATGTTGATATGAAAGACCTCAGGAGCTAGAAAATAAAATTCCATAGAAATAGGCCATTTCATATTTTTTACATCAAATATTATTTCTCTTTATGTCAACTTAATTTTAAGAGAAAGGGTATGAAAACAATTCCTTAGGTCTTGATCTTAAACCTAATTTTCTTCTTAATCTACCCATTTTCCCTAAGAAATCTCTTTCACACTCATTGTTCAACTTCAATTAGCAAAATTCCTTTAATTCCAAAATTTTCATCTTCAGCATACCTCTGAATTTCAGACCTATATAGCCAACAAATACTATATAAGTATCTTCACTTGGATGTCTCTTTAGATATCAAAGTCAGATGTTCAAAACTAAACTCCTGATCTACACACACATACACACATACACATAGTGTCAGTCTTCCATCAGTGTTTTTATACATGGTACATCTATCCACTCAGTACCTAATAAAAAAATATCTGAAAATCATCAAAGATCACTGTTAAGTAATCTGGGAGTATGTCTAAGTTATATATATAAAACTTAGTATGTCTGTTACAAATATAATATATATACATACATATTATTATGCTTCATTCTTTACTGTCCCGATGGCTATATTATTGATGTGAGGTGGAGTATAAAAAGAAAAGGGAGTGAGAAAGTCCTTATTTTTCTTCCATGCTTACTTTTTTAAAAAAGATTCTTTAAATTCTGTGTTGCGCAAAACATCATTAATCACCGAGTTCATACTGTGTAGCACTTTATAATGTATTTTTATCCTTAATCCAACAGAAGTCTATATTCTGCTATAGAAAGAAGACAAAATGAGCCTACCAGTCAAAGAATATGTTTGCAGCCTCTAGCTGTGACTTCAAAGAGGTTTCTTTGGAAGCAGTTTTCTATCCCACTAGTTTTTAATAGGAGAGGGAAAATTGGTTTACAATATGAACTTTTAAACTTTCTCTTATTTTCATACCAATTACTTGCCCCACACTTGAACCCAACAATTTCCCATATACTCAAGTGTTTTTGTACTTACAGTTCTTAGCCAGAATCAAAGCAGTTTAACTAAATGAGACTGGGCTGTCATATGGGCCACAGATAAAAGGACCAAGCACATAAGTGGCAGCAATTCATAGACTTTCTAATGTGTTTTTTCCACTTTTGAGCTTGCTGAACTAAACTTCTGAACCTTTTTAGATTTATCTCTAAATTTGACCTTCATTTGTCCAAGTTCTTCTTATATGTGAGGCATTTCAACTAGTGAAATAATATGCTCACGTGGTTATAGTCATAATCTGTTACGACTGGTAGTAATTTATTCCCTAACTTCTTCAGAGTTTGCAATTATTCTCAATGTACGAAATAACTTTCTAATTATATCATTGACAATGCATTAGTGATCTCAAAGTAACTAAAGTAGACTGAAATTTATTTTCATATTACATAGATGTCTAATTCTTTAAAATGCTTCTCTCAGTTATTAAAGAGATGAAAGGAATAATAGGAAGGACAAATTAATGTGATAAAGGATTGACTAATAAAGTCGAAGAAAGTAAATAAGTAGCATAATATTTAGTGCCAAGTAGTAGCAGAGTCAGGATAAGAGAAAAATTTTTAAAAATCTATCATAGGTATAAAGTTGGGGAGAAAAGATATAATACTGCTAGGCTAATGATCACTGTTTAGGGAGATAGCTACTTCATATTCCAACCTGGAAAAACACAAAAATGCAGTTTATTGCTCACACACATAAAAAGGCCAATGCAAAGGCTCCACTGAATGCGACAGCAGTAATACACAGAGGAAGGGCTCTGAAGTTCCAGGGTCTGGGTTGACATTTCCATCGTGTGACCATGCCCAAGTTGCTTAGATTTTCTAGGCCCTTGATTCCTCATTTGTAAAAGGAAGTGATTATAGAGTTGTAGTTAAGGTTAAAATGGACTATCCATGTAAATATAATATTTAGCACAGTACTTACACCAAGTGAGATTTTAAGACATGACATTATTATTGTTAGAATAACATGAAAGGAATATTATGGGGATGATGGAATTCAATAGACAGGATCTTCAAGGCTATAGGCTTAGTGAAGAGGACAGATCAGGTGGAAAGTGGGAAACAGGGCTGTCAGGGATAGAGCCTCTATGTGGCAGTCATTCTATAACCTTTTCAGAGTCAAGCAGCATGGTTAAGAGCCTCAATTTTAGAATTAATAAGCAGCAGAGTCAATCGTTGGAGGCAGATATTTCTAACTATGCAACATTCAGAAATTTGCTTTTCTTTTAAAAAGATTTAAAGATCTCATTTATCTTCTCAAAAAAAAAAAATCAGTGGACTTTTCTGCCACAGCAACACGTAAACAAGCCACACAAACTTAAAAATCAACAACTTTTTAAGCTCCATCAGAGAAGTGAGGTCACAGGGCAAGAAACAGCCCCCAAATGTTGGAGAAACAGTCAATCAGGTAAATACAGAGAATCACAATTTATTACAACAGGAATTTCTGTGGGAACCAGTGCCAGGGTATAAAAACCTGAACTATAATTGACAAATTGCTAGAGGGTAAGTGTAGACAAGTCTGAGAAAACTCCAGGAGGACATGGTTGTGGGTGGTCTTTATAATTTTGTGAGTTTTATCTCCAGAAACTCTATTAGGTCCTGATGATGAATATCAGACAAAAATCTCCTCATTCTTCTAGCAAGGGGACAGGAAAAGGAATCATTTCAAAATATGACAGAGCATTTTGTTCTTCTTAGCAAGGCCCACCTTGAGGGGAAATTATTTTACCACAGCCTAACCTACCTGGGGGAAAGGAAATACATAACTCTAGCCTACTCCAACCATCTTGTCCCACCTAACAGTGGAGAAGGGGAACTAAGAAGTACTGGTGAGTTCCTAGCCCAGGAATGGAGGATAACCAAAAGAACTATAGAACTCTTTCCCTCACCCAACAACTTACCACCATATTACTAACCTATTTACAGCATTTCCTTTTACCCAGTACATTATGGCTCCTTTCAACAAAAAAATTACAAGGAATACTAAAAGTCAAAAAACGCAAGTTGAGGAGACTGTACAAACTTCAGAACCAAAGTCAAATATAAGAGGAACATTGGAATCATAAGGTCAGAAATTTCTAAAAATTACGATTAATAGGCTAAGGGCTTTAATGGAAAGAGTAGACAACATATAGGAACAGATATTAATGTAAGCAGAGAGATGGAAATTCTAAGAAAGGAGCCAAAAGAATACTAGAGATCAAAAATACTGTAATAGAAATGAAAAATGCCTTTGTGGGCTCATTAGTGGGTTGAACATTGCTGAGTAAAGAATCTCTGAGCTTGAGGATATGTCAATAGAAAATTCCAAAACTGAAAAGCAAAGAGAAAAAAAACTAAAAGAAAAAAATCCAGAATATATAAAAACTGTGAAACAATTACAAAAGGTGTAATGGACATACCAGAAGAAAAGAAAAGAGAGAAAGGAACAGAAGAAATATGTGAAGCAATAAAGGATGCGAACGTCCTCAAATCAAAGTAAGACCCAAAAACCACAGATTTAGGAAGCTTGGAGAACATGAAGCAGGATGAATGCCAAAAAAACTACACAAAGACACATCATATTTAAACTTCAGAAATCAAAAACAGAAAAAAATCCTACAAGAAGCCAAAGGAAAAAACACCTTACCTATAAGGAGCCAATAATTGCATTTGACTTCTCCTCAAAAACCATGTAAGCCAAAACATAGTGGAATGAAATGTTTAAAGTGTTGAGAAAGAAAATTCAACAAGCTATAATTCTGTATCCTGAAAAATTATTTTTCAAAAGTAAAAGAAAAATGAAGATTTTTTTTTCAGGGAAACAAAAATTGAGAGAATTTATGCCAGAAAATACTTTGAAATTACTTAAATTAGTTGTAAATTAATTACATTGCAAATTCTAGGGTAACCAATAAAAAGGTAAAAACAACAGAAAAGGATAATTTGTATACTGAGAAAGGAAGATAATGGAATCATATAAAATGTTCAATTAAAACCACAAAAGGCAGAAAAATGGTAGAAGACAAAAATAGGAACAAAGAACAAGGTTAACAAATAGAAAACAGTAACAAATGTGGCAGCTATTAATTCAACTATCTCAATAATCACTTTAATTGTCAATGGTCTAAATACGCCAGTAAAAGACAGAGATTGTCAAAGTGGATCAAAAATAAGACCTAACTACAAGTTGTCCAAAAGTAACCCACTTTAAACACGAAGACACATACAGATTAAAAGTTAAAAGGATGGTGAGAGATATTTCATGCTAACACTAATCAAATGAAAGCTAGAGTCAAATATTAATTTCAGACAGAGCAGACTTCATAGCAAGGAAAGTTAATAAACTGTGGTAGATCCAAACAATGAAATATTATTCAGTGCTAAAAAGATATGAGCTATTGAGTAATGAAAAGACATGGAGGAAGCTTAAATGAATATTACTAAATGAAAGAAGCCAATCTGTAAAAGCTACATTACTGTATAATTTCAACTGCATGATATTATGGAAAAGGCAAAACTATGGAGACAGTAAAAAGATTAATGGTTTCCAGGAGATAAGGGGGAGGGAAGAATGAATAGGCAGAGCACAGAGAATTTTTAGAGCAGTGAAACTATTTTATATGGTACTCTCTCTCTCTCTCTCCCTCCCTTTCCTCCCTATCTCTCTGTCTCTCAGTATCTGTCTCAAAAGCATAAAATCATCTGCATTGGTTATGGTGAATATGGCTGCTGATCATGCTTTTTCTACCTAATCCTGGCATACATAAATACTAAGCAATGTGTACAGCTTATCCACAGAATTGACTTAAAAGACTGTTGATGGTCCCAAAACAAGTTGTTTTAGGAATGCTAAGATCAGATGAGACTAGTGGAAATGTTGCAGACTAGCAACAGATTGAAAACTATGGTATTTTTCTTAAAAAGAAAAAAAATCGTGGAAGAAAGATATATAACTGAGTTTTACCCGAAACATCTTCATTTTCTTAGGGACATAACAGTTTTTTAAAAGAGTAAAAATTAGTGGTTGGATTTTAAGCTCTTATAAGAACCAGAGCCTTTGAACTGACTACTATAGTAAGACACTCCTAGTAAGTCCAACAAAGTCAATTGGCTATCACAAAATTCAATTCATCCGCATATAAAAGAGACCTGCAACTTGAGGAAAGGCTTTAGCTAATGACTAAAGCAGTAAAGTAGAAAATGAAAATGATTCCTTAATTTCTTCTCTGTATTTATTTGGGTCAATCCTTTATAAATAAAGAATATTGTCCTTGTCAGTTATTGCACATATGCACATGTGCACACACACACACACACTTCCTCTTCCTACTACCAACTAATCTTCCTTCCTGATAATTCTTCCTCCCTCAGATTCCACTGCAATGGACCTTCTTATTTTCTACCTTCCTGATCTCTCCTCAATCTCCTTTTTATTATACCAATGCCAAAATGTTTCTTATTTTTACTCTAACTTTATGCTATCAAATGATGATACCATTACCTCTTTGTGGTTAATTCTCCAACTTCTTTGTCCAGCTCTTATTTCTTCTGTATTTGTAAACAGATGATGATTATTTCTACACAGATATCTCATTTGCACCACAAAATCAAAACATACATACTGATTTCATCATTTTCCCACTGTTAAAGTCCTCTTTCTTTTGGGTTTTCTGTTTTGGTTTCCATCTCCTCCATTATCCAGGTCACTCAGACTTGACAACTTTGCTGTTTGCCCTTGAGATCTCACCTAACCTTGACCCACAATATACTCATTGCCAAGTATTGTCCCTCCTAGTTCAGAAAGTCTTTCTGATTTATTCCTTCCACTTTTTTTCTATTGTCTGCATCCTTAATTTGATCCTGACTTCTATCCACCTGAACTATTGTTATATCTTTTTTAAACAACTTCTTATACTTCCTAATTCAAGCTATCTGTACGTTTCCAAGAGCTCAGTATTCCTGAAGAGCAATTCTAATTTTTCTACTTCTCTGCTCATAAATGTTTAATGTCCCTGGCTGCAGAATGAATTTCAATTTCTTTATTCTGGCATGCCAGCCATCTCTGATCCTCCTACCTCTCTTTCTAACTCTATTTTCCCTTGCTTCCCTTCACACAGTCTATACTCTTGGCCAACTGAACTTCAGGCTTTTCTCAATGTACTTCCCAGACTGTTCCATTGCTCCTCTCGCTCATGCTCTGCCTCTTTCTCATGATATAATAGGCTCATTATTCACTGAATGAAATAATTGGTTAATGAGTTGACTAATTTCTCCATTTAGAGTAGAAACTCATTGAGTTAAGGGTTTACATCTGAGGCATCCCAAATCCTCTCCCATACTTTGATCAAAGTTGATTTGAAATATTTTTTAAATTAATGAGTGTTTGTTTCCTTATCTCAGTTAAGATGTTAAAATCTTCCTGCTGTTTAATAGTGATACTCTTGTTAGTTTATAGGCTTTTATTTTCCTTTGCTTGTAAATTATTTATCTTCTTTACAGTTCTTCCATAGGATAGATAGGAAAGATTTTTTCTCCCATGACCACCATCTTGCAGTATATTCTGCCTCTAGGATCTTGGTCCAAACTATCCTGTTCTATCACCATCCAAGCCTCAAACTGTTCCTATTGTAAAGCTATCATCTGAGTGATATTTGGCTACCATATTCCCTTTCTTGTACACCATATTTCAAATGTCTGTTAGACAAGGATTATTTTTATTATAGCCACATGGAGAAGAATCGAACAGGTCGCTTATCTCTCACCACTCACAAAAATTAATTCAAGATGGATAAAAGACGTAAATATAAGGCATGAAATAATAAAAGTTCTAGATGAAAATTTGGGAAAAACTCTTCTGCACATTGGCCTAGGCAAAGAATTTATGACTAAAACCCCAAAACCAAATGTAGGAAAAACAAAAATAAACAAATGGGACTTGCTTAAACTAAAAAGCTTCTCCACAGCAACACAAATAATCAACAATAACAGACAACCTACAGAATGAGAGAAAACTATTTACAAACTATGCATCTGACAAAAAACTAATATCCAGAATGTACACGGAACTCAAACAGTTCAGCAAAAAAAACACAAATAACCCCATTAAAAAGTGACCAAATGACATGAACAGACATTTTTCAAAAGAAGATAAAGAAATGGCTAAACAAGCATATGAAAAATTCTCAACATCACTAATCATCAGAGAAATGCAAATTAAAACCACAATAAATACCATTTTACTCTAGTCAGAATGGCCATTATTAAAAAGTCAATAAACAAAAAATGTTGAGGCAGATGAAGTGAAAAGAGAACACTTATACACTATTGGTGGGAATGTAAATTAATACAATACCTATGGAACACAGTATGGAGATTTCTCAAAGAACTAAAAGTAGATCTACCATTTGATCCAGGAATCCCACTACTAAACATCTACCCAAAGGAAAAAAACACTATATCAAAAAGACACCTGCACTCATATGTTTACCTCAGCACAATTCACAGTACCAAAGATATGGAATCAACCTAAGTTTCCACCAACTGGTGAATGGATAAAGAAAATGTGGTATGTGTGTGTGTGTGTGTGTGTGTGTGTACACACATATATACATATGTTTGTATATATGTTTGTGTATATATATATATACACACAAACTCAAATACATACAATGGAATACTATTCAGCCATAAAAAAGAATGAAATAATGTCTTTTGCACCAACTTGGGTGGAATTGGAAGCCATTATCCTAATTGAAGTATCTCAGGGATTAAAAATCAAATACAATATGTTCTCATTTATAAGTGGGAGATAAAATATGAGTACACATGGTCATATGGAATGGAATGACAGACATTAGGGACTACAAAGATGGGAAGGTAGGAGGTAGGTGAGAGATTAAAAATTACCTTTTGGGTACAATGTACTCTATTCAGGTGATAGCTACACTAAAACCTCAGCCCCCACTGCTGTACAATATATCCACATAACAAAACTGCATTTTACTCCCTAAATGTATTAAAATTTTAAAAAGAATAAAATAACTGGTAAAATAAATGATGTGATGGATGGGAGGATAGGAAACATAGGAGGAGATTTGGGTGACTATTCCAAGATTATGACTTGAACAACTTGGTAGATAGAAATTCTAAAATTAAATACAAAACAAAATATAAGAGACATGTTTATTCATTCATCAAACATTTGTTATCTACCAAAAATGTGCTATTTTCTGGAGACACACAAAACAATTAGGCCATGCTGCCTGCATTTAAAGAACTCAAAGCTGTCATACAGTGAATCATACAGGAAAATCTTATTGTACAGTTGAATAAGATTTGTAATAAAAGTATACATTTGTGTTGATGACATGAAAGGTGTTATAAATTCTATTTTGAAAAACAGGATCAAATTTCAAAGACAAAAATTAAAAACTTGGATATGTTGACTTTAGGTTACCTCTGTTTTTTCCAAGTAGATCTGTCTAGCAGACAGCTAGGTATATAAAATCAGGGTCTGTCTGTGTTAAAGATAAAAAGTTGAGAGTTTTCAGAAACCAGAAAGTAGCTAAAGTTATGGGAACAAATGAGATCACTCAGGAGAAAATTCTAAACTAGAGAACAAGGTACAGGAATAGACTAGAGAAAGTTTGGTAGCTCTTATGACATGTCAAGTACAGGGCAAGATATTAATAGTTCTTTGTGTCTTTCTTGTCCTAGCTTTATTTTTACTACATAGAAGATATTGTTGGTGTGTTAAATGATGTTTCATAAGTTTTAGTTTGTAAGAGGAAGGAGGTAGGGTCATGTCTTTGGGGAGTCATATTTTTGACAGGGTCAAATGGCAAATCATGATGATCAACCATTTGGTGACAGAGAAATCAAGGGATAAACAAGAGCATTGCTGGATTGGACATGACAGTGAATGATGAGAAAGTGTTTTTAACACATTGTTTCCTTGTGCATTGCTTTGGTTGAATGTAGAGCAGTTCTCTTCACACTTCAAATGGAGGAATGAAGTGGCTATGGTCCAAAGGAAAAATGTTAGTTCTGTTCTTATTTTTGCAAGTGCTTTTTCATGGGGGAAAAAAAGGAGATGTAGCAAAAACAGCTGCAGTGCTAACACAACCAACAGAGTAATTTTTGTGAGGCACTTAACAAATGGATCAATGTTTATGAAATAATAGAAATGCGAACGTCTAATATGGGGAAATTATTCAAGTAAAATTAATCATTTAGTCCACGAAACTTAGGTCATCTAAATCTAAAATAATTTTTTAAATTCTAAAATAAGAAAAAATGTATGATGTAAAAAAGTTTAGTGTAATTTATATGTACTATAGAGTACTATACACTGTATTATGTTTATATATAATATATATACTAGATAAAAATCTTTAAGATATTGATAATTATTAATTATGTAGTCAATAACTATTTTAGTTGATTATAATAAATAATAATTATTAATTATAAGTAACTAATTATAATTAGTTCTATATAATATTTAAATTTATTTCATGCATCATGGGACTTAATTTTACAATATTAGTATAATACAGATGTTTATAATTCTTGTATCTTTAAATATTATTGGTTAGACTTATTATTTTTTAATGACTAATGCTTGTCTAAGGAAAGAGATATATGACTTCTAAACTGGTAATATTAATTTTAATCACAGAATTTAATATTAGAATCATAAATGGAGCAATGTAATATTTTTAAATTAAAACAAAACTTTTATTAATAATAGCATTATATCATTGTATCCATTATCACTTTTTTATGAACTTAGTCACAGAGTCTATATGATGTCCTTTCTAGAGAAAGTGAGAAAAGACTCAACAAAAACATTTCGGTAGTACTAATTTTTAATTTCTATTGAGTGAACCAAATCTATTCCTGCTATAAAGGAAGAATAACAAACAATATTATGTTTTTTCTAGTACTAAGAATTGCAGTAAACTTGCACATGAATAATTTGTGGCCCATTGTCCACGTAGCTTTATTTCTATATTAGCATGGCAGATTCTGAGGTTAGGTCATAGAAGGCCTTTATACAAGGCTAAGGGCACTATAACTCATGCTGTAGACAAAGGAGCTCCCTTTCTATCCAGAATGAATCACATTTATGCTGCTCAGTTGCATTCTGTTCAGGGTAGAGATATTAATCTTTTTTGTATTTTCTTTATAAATACTCTGTGGTGCTCTCCTGGATTAAATTTCAATGAGTTGTTATTAATTGACTGCAGTCGTGATTCATACTATAGGACTATATTGGGTGAAAAAATATTAAATTCAACTATGTTTTCAACATAAAGTACTTCAAACTCACTACTGTGGTTTCATAGCTTCCTTTGACAATTTGAGAGTTTTATTTTTTAATATAATTTAGGAACTTAAAACATCCTCCTTCTAGGTTAATTTCTTGGATGTTCCCATGACTCAGAATTAATTTTATTTTGTTTACCATATAAAAGTTAATATAATTACTTTGATCAGCCTATATGATTTTTTATTTATTTATTTTTATTTCAAGGTATTATGAGGGTACAAACATCTTAGTTACATTTTATGTCTTTGCCTCACCCAAGCGAGGGTTAGAGACATGCCTTTCCCCCCTACACTGCTCCCCGTGTCCTTTAGTTGTGGGTTTACCACCCCCCCATCCCATCTATTATGGAGTATATTTTAGATGTCTATTTTGCAATCAGAAACCATGAATTAAATACTATATAATTTATTTTGTAAGATGTTTAATACATGTTTCCATATAAAGACCCTGTTGTTGTTTTTTTCATTTATAATTGGAAGAGAAATAAATCTGGAGTGTGTTCAAATAGCATTGCCTGAAGAGGCTTTTGGAAGCAGCGGGAAAACACTCTGCCTAACCCCAATTAGTCTTATTTTCCATATTTAGGGCAGTTCTGTTTTTCAACATATCCACTAAACATGGTGATAATGAAAATTAATATGGTTAGAAAGCAATTCAATAGCAAATGTTTATTGCTCATAATTGTTGTTTCCTGTCATAATTTTCATAAAACCTGAAAAAAACCTCTGAAAAAAAGGTTTAAGGAATGTGTGAGCCAGAAAGTTGGCAGGTGCAACTGAATTATATAATAGATATGCTCCTGCAAAGCAACATGGAAGTCATTTTTTAGCAAATTGAATTATATTTTTATTGCACTTTGTGAGTTCACTGCTTCTCAGACTAAATAAAACCTGTTTATGGATGTAAATAATTTTATTCATACATAAATCCATATCTAAAGACTATCCTCGGCCCGGCGCAGTGGCTCACGCCTGTAATCCTAGCACTCTGGGAGGCTGAGGCGGGTGGATCGTTAAAGCTCAGGAGTTCAAGATCAGCCTGAGCAAAAGTGAGACCCCATCTCTACTAAAAATAGAAAAAAATTAGCTGGACAACTAAAAATATATAGAAAAAATTAGCCAGGTATGGTGGCACATGCCTGTAGTCCCAGCTACTCAGGAGGCTGAGGCAGGAGGATCTCTTGAGCCCAGGAGTTTGAGGTTGCTGTGAGCTAGGCTGACACCACGGCACCCTAGCTTCAGCAACAGAGTGAGACTCTGTCTCAAAAAAAAAAAAAAGACTATCCTTTTTCAAAAATTTTCTTGTGGTCTTATTAATAAAGTAAAGAAGCTTAACCACGAGAAAAATGCTAGAACCTCATTTTTATAGTCTTTCTTCATGTTATTTCAAGTACAAGAATGCTTTTGTCCTTCTTTTATCAAAACTACCACAAATGATAATTTTGGCTGCATTTGTATTTATCTAAGAATGTAGTATTTGCGGAAAATGTGCAAAACTGGACATGCCACAGAAGGATGCAAAGATGAGTCAAACAGATCTTTTCTTCATAGAATGTGTAGTATAGGAGGACAGATGAAATAGGTTTTATGGACTTTCATTTTATCTAGTCTTACATCTCACATCAGGTTCAATAATCCTGTAAACAGCAAATGTCAGGAAAAATGGCCAAGGGAGCAAGATGGTGCATTTTCTTAGGATCCCCTAAAAAATCTACTATATCAGGAGAAAAAACTCTCACAACTCCTAACTTGGGGTTTTCCTGCAGGAAGCTAGAGTATGAGCTCCATGAGGGTGAAGTCTATATATTTTTCTCACCACTGTCTTCCTTGATGAGTACCTGGCATGTAGCAGTCACTCAATAGATTTCTGTTGAATAAATGAACACATTTTTTGAATAAATGAACAATAGATACTGGTTGAATAAATGAATAAATTACCAATGGGATAGGTAAAAATAACATGAAGAAACAGAGTCTAAACCCCTATCTATGGTAGACTCAACAGGTAGACACCATCCAAATAGTTGCCAATTTATATGCTAAGGATCCTATTTATTTATATTCTAAGCCCATCTCCTTGTAATTTTAACCATTTTCCTTTCTATAACAGCATCCAAATTCCTCATCCAAAATTCCCCCCGTGTATTGCTAGCTACATTACATTTTAACTTAATTGGCATATAATTTTTCTCCTTATAATATTATTAAAAACTGGTGCATGTGCAGTTCAGTATCCGTCAAACATTCTACTCCATCCATCCAGTGAAACTCCAACTGTGTTATGGGCTTTTCTGATCACAAGAAAGCAAACTCACATTCTAAACTCATATTTCCCGCAATCAACGCCTTCTTAGAATTCATTTACTTAAAATATTCTATTTCTACTAATTAAAGTCAATTTACTTCCCTCATCCAAAGTAACAGATTTGGTATATTATCACTTTTTTTCAACATCTATAACAATTGTAACATAAGATAGAAAACAGTGCATTGACTGAATGAGTGGTGGATTCAGTGCTGTAAGGAGTTCAAATTTGGGAGAATATTCAAGTGCACCTTGAATTAAGAGAGGATATTTATACCTAGGATTTTGAAGAAGCATATTCCAGACAGAAAAAACAGTGTGAGCAACAAAAGAAAGTGTGGTTCAACCTTATCAGTAAATATGTACGTGCGGAAGGGTTGAAAAATAAGACCGTGGAGGGCCTGGTTTACTTGATAATTATTCGGTAGTCGCTGAAGGCTTTTGACCAAAGATCTTAGATGATTACAATTGAATGAAATTGACATGACAGCAATGACAGATAATAGACACTCTACGAAGGGAGACTGGTTAGAAAGAAGCTGTTTTTAACAGCTGAGTTGAAATATAATGAGAACTTAAATAAGAGTAGTGGTAGCAGAAGGAAGGATGCTAGGTTTGTTCTAAAAAAGATGTGTCAGGAACTAGCAACTAGTTTGAAAAGAGATGGGTGGATAATGATGCTGAGTTTCTAGGCTGGGAAGAGCAAGTGCTATGAGTAAGAAACTGGAGGAAGAACATATTTAGAAAAGGCAGAGATGATTAGATGACCCAAGACAGAGCCTTGCAAACTATGTGCATTATGGAATGTTTGCAAGAACAGTCTGCAAAAAAAGTTATCAGGTAGGTAAGAAGACAGCCAAAGTACAGTATAGTGTCATGAAAGGCAAGGAAAGAGAAAGTTTTAATAAAAATGAGTATTTAGTGTTGCAGAGATTTCTAGGAATGTGAGCACTGATGAAGGATTTGCTAACAAGGCCTTAATAACTTTTGACAAAACAGATTCAATAAAATACAGAACCAGGAAAGTAAAGTTTAAGGAGTTAAAGATTATGTGTAAAGGGCCAAGATAGGTAAAATATGTGATGTCATATAACTTAAATCAAGCAGTTTGTTAATAGATAAGTGGTATTATTCATACTTGACGAGTAACCCTAAGTTATAGACATAAATGAGATGTCAAAAATAAACTTTCTCTGTCACAAAAGGCTATAATGCTGTGAACAAAATGAGGTGCCATACCTAAAAGTAATATTTAACTAGAGAGTATACTTTTTTTTTTAATTTCAGAATATTACAGGGGTACAAATGTTTAGGTTACGTATGTTGCCTTTGCCCCGACGAAGTCAGAGCTATAAGCGTGTCCATCCCCCAGACAAGGTGCACCACACCCATTAGATGTGAATATACCCATCGCCTCTTACCCGCTCCCACCTGCCCAACACCCAATGTATGTTACTACCATATGTGCACATAAGTGTTGATCAATCAATACCAATTTGATGGTGAGTACATGTGCTTGTTTTTCCATTCTTGTGATACTTTTCTTAGTAGAATGGGTTCTAGCTCCTAGGAAGTATTCTTGATATAAAAAAATGTCAGTGTTTACAAAACGAAAAAGGATTTTTGAGACATAATTTTGAGGAAGATGTTTTTGTAGAAAGCTATTTTATGGACTTCACTCCTCACTCTCTCTCACTCACCACATCCCACAATATGTGGGGGGGTAGTTTCAAGTGGATCACTTGGAAAGTAACACCAAGGACCATGGACCCATACACCACATATTTATATCTGAGAAAAAGCTAAAGCAGCTTCTGTGTGTGTGTGTGTGTGTGTGTGTGTGTGTGTAGAGGGAGGATGGATGGAGGAAGAGAGAGAGAGAGAGACTATGTTTGGGAAATAACTATACGCCCACATATAGTACAGCATGGAATGGCAGAAAATATAGGGGTCTTTACCATGGACTAGAGATGAACCTCTCAGGAAAAAGAGTTGGCCTAGAGTCATTTTATGTTCTCCCCGTATGGTTCTCCTAGATGGGTAACAAAGATGACCTTCACACTCCCCTCAGTTTGACTAAATTTTAGACATGCTTCTTCCTTATTCTCAGTCCCTGACTTTCTTAGAACATTTACTTTAGAAAACTTTCAACTCTAATTTCTTTCTCTGCCCCCTTTGAGATGTAAATCTTTTTAAGAGCTTTTTGTCAGTTTTACAAGCCACGAATGTCTTTCTCAAGGACTTGGGAGCCATCCCTTTGAAATGTAATCATCAAAGAAGATAGCACCCCTATCTCTCAGCCTCTGGGGGAGGGCAGGAGCCTAACTGCAATGGGTGCCTTTCTCCACATTGCAAAACTACCTCCTGATACAAAGATATAGAAAGTTTACTTTTCCTTTGGGTAAAGCCAATTAGCAAACACAGATGAGCTGAGTTCTTCCTCTTACTCCAGCTCTTAAAAATCCTCCCACCCTTTATTTCAAAGGAGTTGTGGTCAAACTGAGTTCTGGTCTCTCTCCCCCATTACAATAGTCTTGAAAAAAGTCTTCCTTGACTGTTTAACTTGATCTGTGCAACTTTTCCACTAACACAGGCAAGTCATCATCAATAGCAAGAGTCTGTGTAGAACATGAGAAATCAGAATGAATAAAATCAAGGTAGAAATAACCAGCCAAAGGCAGGCAATAACTACAAGTCCTAGGAGCTACAGTTCACAAAGGGTTTCCAAAGATTGCACAAATGCTCATGAATCATAGGGTTGCCAGATTAAGCAATACAGGACATCTAGTTAAATTTAAATTTCAAATAAACAGCCATTTTTTCAGTATATCTCATGTAATGTTTGAGACATACTTATACAAAAATGTATTTGTTGTTTATCTGAAATTCAAATTTAACTGAGCATCCTATATAGGCGTTCCTACCGTGAGGGAAACAGTTGTAAACATATACCCTTGCTAGAGAGCGAGAAGCCTGCTTATAACAGTATCAACTGCCAGTTCTAACAGCTTCTCTTTACTATGTACTTTTCTTTCCTTTCCACCCCACCTTGCTTTTTCCCCATTCAAAGATGGAAGGGTCAGAAACAGCAGCTACCCTTAAGGTGGGGGAGTGGTAAAAAGATGGAAAGAACCTAAATCCGGTTATTCTGTCCCTCAAGGAAGACGGCAGGTGTCAGGCCACCTACAGGACTTGGCTGGTGGAGGGGTGTGGGGGAAATCATATCTCTGATGGAAGATTTAAGTGTTAATAAATTAATTAGACTGCATATTAGTTTCTGAATAATTGTATGACTTAGAGAGACTCATAGGAACTACCAAATTTTCATACAGTAGCAGAGAAAGTTTCCCTCATTGTGAGAAAGACAAAAAATAAAGATCATTTCCAATATTTCATGTACTATGCCTTTTCAACATACCAATTATATAGATAGAAATATATAATAAGAAATACTTTTCAAATCATATATACCTCAAGATTTTGTGAAATTAGTCATTTAAAACACTAATAATTCTATAAGAATAATTCTAAAACTAATAACCTAGCATATTATAGTATAGTACTACTTATATCTTATCAAAGTATTATAAATCACTGAATATTAATAAAATGTCTCTATGTGACAGTTTTCTAAATTTTGTGCATCACAGATGTTTTAAACTTTTTTATTGAGGTATAATTATGTCAAATAAAAGTCATTAATTTTAAGTATATAACTTGATGTTTTGAAATCATATGCAGCTATTTGCATCACAAAATATGTTAAGAATCTGGTGAAAACTATGATTTTACATATGCAAGTATACATATTCTTTATACAATTTCAGGGTGTCTGTTGTCCCTTAAAACCCATCCATGAGCATCAAATTAAAATTCTTACTCAAAGTCTTTTTCTCTGGACCAGTGATTAATTATTTAAGACAATGACTATAAATTTATTATACTTCTCTATCTAAATTTCTTAAAAGTGGACCTGTTTTTACAAATATCAGTGTTACCTTTTTAAATGAATGCTAACTATAAATGCTTGGTTCTTACCTACTTGAGTAGTAGATAAGTAGTATATGCTATCAGAATGCTATCAGAACATATTAATTTGACTTTTTTCTTTTAGATGCAGGTTTATTTTTTCCATCTTTCAATGGGAATTCCTATCTAGAACTGACTTTTTTTCCAACTCTGGATGAGTTGAAGTTTGTCCCGCAGAAGGAACACAACAGAACTGTTACCATCTACTTGACTGTAAAAACAAACACTTTAAATGGAACAATTCTCTACAGTGAGTATTATGTGTTTGACCTCCAATATGTCATGATTCTTTCTCAAATGTTAACCTATTGAATCAATGAATTATTCATTTAAATATTGTGGGAAAACCTTTCTAGTCTAGTGCGTGAAACATTACCAAAAAGAAATCTTAGTTTTTTTAGAAGTATCTTTAATTTATGAGTCATCCAATGGAACATGACTTACAAACAGGCTCTGAACCGACAAGAAAGAATATAGCAAGCATATGAATTTGATGGCATATGGCTAAAGCAGTAAAACATAAATGCTGCAAATGTTTCAGAGCATATTTTTAAGATATAAATCACTAAATATAAATTACATTCAATACTTACTAACTTGGAAAAAGGCATTCCAAAGCTGGGATTCATCTGCCAATCAGGAAAATTCCTATCGCTCTTTAAGCAATGTCTATAATCTTAATATAAGCTGTTCTTTAAAAAGAAAAAAGTAATATTAATGGTATTTGTTTAAGGAAATGTCTCTACATCCAAGGTTCTCTGCATTATTATGCAATATGCTCACAAGGGTCTCTATAACCAGAATTTATGGTCCTCTTTCTCCTCTTACTGAACATCACTAACATGTATTACCTGCAGTATTCAAAATGTGACAATCGTTTTATCTCTTTTGAAATGAATGCACAATAGTTTTAACAATTTCTTATATTGGAGACATAATGTTTCAGTACTTTAATAGATTGTCTACTGTAGGCAACTTATTATTTCTCAAATGATTTATTCCTCCACTTTGAAATAGTTTGCTAAATTAATTCATCATTCTGACTCTCTAAACAGAATTTACACCTTTTTATTATTTAACTACGAGTAAAATGCCTAAAAGAAGCATTTTGGAAATCTGGGTGAAATTAGAACTTTTGAACATTAAATTAAAACTAAGAATTTGTTATATTTTAGAAAAATCTAACTTGTCAGAACTAGGCTCACATTATTTATCCCTCAGGAGCAGAAGTACCCATGTTTAAATGATGGCTTTAGAATGTCTGATTTATTTAGGTTAAAAGAGAAAGAGAGAAGAAATGGGAAAAGAAAAACTTGTTTTATATACAAAATCTAAGTGCTGGTAGACAACCATGAAATTTGGAGGTAATAGCGCATTGCAGGGGAAACAAAACAAAAGACACAAACATAATAATTGAAATCCACAAGCAAAGTGACTTTCTGGCTTCACAATTTTTTAAGTTGTATAGAATTGGAAGGTATTTCTTTGGGAAAAAAAATGTATTTTCACCAACTAAAAACAGCTCATAGTCAAAGCAGCGGCCAATCCCTGGGAATTCTCCTCCTCTGGGCCCATGCTCCTGGCTCATGTCCACACTGCGTCTCAATGTGCCATTTTTGGAGACCATAGAAATACATGCCAAGCATATATACACTCTATTTAAGTTGGTACTTTAATTTAAATCTAATAAAACTCAAGTTGATGTTAGTGCCATAGGATTATTTTTGCCTTTCTTATTCAATGACCCACCAAAACAGATTAGACATTATTAGTGAGAAAACAGCGCCACCGTACTGATTACCAGTTTCTGCCCTTGTTGTCACAGCACTGGGTACATGGAAGCTATCCACTCAAGGGAGTTTCATAACCTGTGAATGGAGAAAATACTTTTGTCTAAAAAGCATTTTTTTTGTTCATTTGTAAGGTGGTAATTTAATCCTGCACTGTTGGGAATACCTCAGCAGAATGTTTTGTGGGGTTGCTACTTTCTCTCCTCCTAGAATTTGTAAACCTCATGTGGGCCTCGTAACACATGAACATAAAGATTTTTGTGATTCAGTTAGATAACCATAGTTTAAAAGGTGTTCCTTAACTTGACTTAAGGGATAATTTTCTTTCTTTCTTTTGAAATCAGTGTATTGTGTGTAGGATCAAAGTAGTGAGGAAATTAAAACAGATGTTTCACTTCAGATTCTAAGAGCTGGTTTTGTTTGGATTGCTTTGGTTTGTTTTTGTTTTTAGTTTTGCCATTTTTTTCATTTCTGAATGTTTCAGTTCAACTCAATTCCATTTCACAAACATTTATCGAACATTTGTATTTTAACATTTGTATTCAAATATTTAAGGGACAAGGATAGAGAAATATCAGGCTGATAAGCAAATGTCAGCTTTGAATTATATTCCTAGTTCAAAACTGTACATTTATCTTGTCTCAATTTGCCTTGCCAACTAATTGATGTTGAAAAGGAACAAAAGGAAGATAAAACTTGAATCCTTGTGGGGTTACAGTACAAATCCTTAGAAAGGATGCTTTAAAAAAAGAACCCTCTGTGGGAGAGAGACAGCTCTGAGAGCAGCAGTCAAGATGAAAAGAAAGCTTTTTGAATCTGCCACTGAACCAATTCAGAATTCTGGAACCCAGTCAAAGAAGCTACTAATAGGTCACGGGAGAAGGGATGAGACCACACAAAATTCTTTAGGTGCACTTTCAGAAAATGAGCTCTCTTCAGCAAACAGTATCAATCAGGAGGTTTCATCGTGGGATGTATTACTCTGCAGTTGGATCCATTCTGTGCTGCTTCTTTGAAAAGAAACTAGCATGCCCTGTGGAAGTAAGTGATCTTTGAGAATTAGGAACAGACATCTGACCAAGTCCCAGGAGGCAAATTATATCAGCAACTCCAGAGGAAGGACAGGATTCAGAAGCAATCTTGGTATTATTTAATGTTTGTATTTAAAGTAGAAAGCTAAAGAAGGACCAATCTTAGACATTTGTTGCAAAATGGAATTGACAGGCTGAGGCCCCTCTTTGTTGCCTTTAGAGAGGGCTAAAAGAAGAGATTTCTGATACTGCTAAAGAAAACAAATTAAATCTAAAGAGGCATAACATCTGCCTTTCTCTGTGAAATGATTCCCACCAGAATACAAAATATCTTCATTAGGTACTTATTATGCTTTGTTCCAATGATGAGGAAGGCCAATGAAATCCCAATTTTTCCTGACATCATATTAGAAAGCATCTTATTTTCTTATAGGGAAAAAATTTGCTCAGATGTTTTAATCAGTTTTACAATGTGCACCATAAAACTCTTTGAATATCTTTGTCCCTCCTTAGTAGCTCTCAACAGGGCTAGTTCCAGATGGATATGGGAAGGAGTGAGTTTGAATGAATTCATGCTGCCACTTATGAGGTACTTCCTTTCACTGAATCTTATCTTTTTTTATGACAGTAAAGCCAAATTTTACAAATTTTGAGTGCCTCAAAGTGCATAGCATTTTGTTAGGCACTGTGAGGAGTACGAAGTTGAATAAGAGATGTTCTGTATCTCTGGGTTCTCACCATTTAATGCAGAGATATTATATATATAATTCTATGCAAAAGCTGATTGTGATAGATCTCATATTAGAAGCATAAATTAAGAACTGGGTCAGAGCAGAGAGAGATTCATTATATCAGGAATCTGTGTTTGCATCTCCTCAATAAATAGGGAACACCTCCTTATCTGGAACTGTGTTTAAAAGCTCTCTACTCCACCCCACCTCCAAAGTACCTCAGTCACTCAATCAGTGCCTTACATAGCTCAATTACTTGATTGGGATAGTTCTTAAAGTTCTGTTTGTAAGTTACTGAACCTTGATGGTTGTGATGCAAAATAAGTAGATATTGAATCTTTACTTTAGGAAATTATCCTTTTTAACATTATTACAATTTTTTCCTCTGATAAGTAGAAACAAAATGCAGCCTGAATCAAAGATAATTTTTTTCCTGCATCTACTTGAAAAATCAGGAGCAGAGCAGGAGTTTGCAAATTTTTCTGTAGCAACCAGAAATAAATATTTAAATATTTTTGCAAGCCATATAGTTCAACTCTGCCATTATAGCATGAAAGCATCCATGAACCATATGTAAAAGAATGGGTGTAGCTATGTTCCAATAAAACTTTATTTACACCATCAGACTACAGAAGAATTTGGTCCATGAGCCCCACAGTTTTCTAACCGTTGACTGAGAATGATGTCATTCATTAAACTTCTCTTGAAATAGAACAATTAGACTCTACATCTATGATTGAAATTTATGAAGAAATAAGTCACCAAGAAATACATCTCTGCTTCTGATGTAACCACCCCAGGAGAATGGGTCAGCCAGCAGCAAGCTTGCTTTCGGTGGACAGAGGTGGAGGCAAAAACAAACAAACAAAAAACAAGCAAATGAGCCCAGTTAAGGATCAAAACTGCTGCCATGCCCACCTCAAGAAAAGTATAATCCAGTGGTCAAGAAAATTTCCCTGGAATAGGATTATCTGGCTCTTTGGGAAAGTTACTTAACATCTCTGTGCCTCAGTTTCTGTAAAATGGAATAATAATGATAATATCCAAGATATCAAAAAAGGTGTTGCTGGGATTGAGATACTTAATGCATTTAATCTGCTTAAAATAGGCACATGGCAAGCCCGAAGTAAGTGCTAGATATTTGACTTATTCAGATAATGCTTTAATTCCTTTTCCCTCATAACTTGTCTAGGGAATTAGCATAAAGACCCTAGGAAATTAGGAGCACAGATTATAACTTTTTGTCTAAAAGGTGTCATTAGCGTTACATCCATTTTACAGCCATATTCATCATAGAAAATAATAGCCTATCTAAAAAATTCTGGAATCAGGAATGGGAGAGTAGTGAAAAAGACAAATAGTGCAATTTGGGGTTTTCATTTTTATCCATTTCACCCAAATAAAGAGAACCCATTCTCCCTAAGAGTCATGTCTTCCTAGTGTTTTTGTTTTTTTTTTTTTTGTTTTTTTTTTTACTGGTTAAGCAGTGAAAACTAGCAGGCTTCGAAAAATTAAAAGAGGCTCTCTGTAAATTTCGGAAACTGGCCCAGAAGCTGATTTCCAGAAGCATGTAATTAACATGTGCTTAATAATTAATTATACATGCCAGGCTGCTGCCATGATTCTTCAGTTCTCCCCAAAGCTTCTCTGCCTGCCATCCTTCCACTCATCAAGTAGCTTACCCTAATACCGGTTACTGCCAATGTCATCATCGTTGCTCTAAGATGTCCTCAAACCATGAGTAATTGCTGCTGAGGTTGCTGCTGGGATTCCTGCTGCTACACACAAATATAAACCTTTAGGGGGATCCAGGAAAAAGGAGTTATAAAGCTACAGCAAAAGCATCTGTGTTTGATAGAGAACTCACAAGGTTTGAAAAAATATATATGAAAATGTTTTGAAATATATAAAATACCATAAAAACATAAGGAGTTATTTCTTTTAAGATAGATGGTATAAATGCATGTCACAATATAGAAATTTCCAAATTTGATAATCTAGGTGCCTGACTTTTTTTTAATTTATTTTTTAATTTCAGAATATTACAGAGGTACAAACATTTTGGTTACATATATTGCCTTTGCACTGCCTAAGTCAGAACTATAAGCACGCCACCCCCAGACACTGCGTACCATACCCATTAGATGTGAATTTACCCATGCCCACCACCACCCCTTACCTGCCTGACATCAGATGAATATTACCTCCATATGTGCTCATAAGTGTTGATCAATTAGTACCAATTTAGTGGTGAGTAAATGTGGCGCTTCTTTTTTCATTTTTGTGATACTTCACTTAGAAGAATGGGCTCCAGCTCCATCCAGGATAATACCAGAGGTGTTAGTTCACCATTGTTTTTTTGTGACTGAGTAGAACTCCGTGGTATACATATACCACATTTTATTAATCCACTCATGTGTTGATGCACACTTGGGTTGTTTCCACGTCTTTGCAATTGTGAATTGTGCTCCTATAAACATTCGAGTGCAGATGTCTTTATTATAGAGTGTCTTTTTTTCCTTTGGGTAAATACATAGCAGTGGGATTGCTGGATCAAATGGTAGTTCTACTTTTAGTTCTTTGAAGTATCTCCATACTGCTTTTCACAGAGGTTGTAATTTGCAGTCCCACCAGCAGTGTATGAGTGTTCCATTCTCTCCGTATCAGAGCCAACATTTGTTGTTTTGGGACTTTTTGATAAAAGCCAATCTCACTGGAGTTAAGTGATATCTCATTGTAGTTTTCATTTGCATTTCTTCTATAATTAGAAATGTTGAGCAATTTTCCATATGTTTGTTGGCCATTAGTCTATCTTCTTTTGAGAAGTTCTGTTCATGTTCTTTGCCCACTTTTTAATGGGTCGTTTGATTTTTTCTTATTGATTTTCCTAAGTTCTATATAGATTCTAATTGTCAGCCCTTTATCAAATGTGTAACATGCAAATATTTTCTCCCATTCTGTAGGTTGTCTATTTGCTCTAATGATGGTTTCTTTGTACAGAAACTTTTCAATTTGATCAGGTCCCATTTATTTATTTTTGTTGTTGCTGTGATTGTTTTGGGGGTCATCTTTATAAATTCTTTGTCTAGGCTGATGTCTATAAGAGTTTCTCCAACATTTTCTTCTAGAATTCTTATAGTTTCACAACTTAGGTTTAAGTCTGTATCCATCATGAGTTGATTTTTGTGGGAGGTGAGAGGTGTGAATCCTATTTCAATCTTCTACAGGTGGCTAGCCAATTTTCCCAGGACCATTTATTGAATAGGGATTCTTTTCCCCAGTGTATGTTTTTGTCTGCTTTGTCAAAGATCATATGACAATATGAGGATAGTTTTACATCTGGGTTCTCAGCCCTGTTCCATTGGTCTATGTGTCTGTCCTTATTCCAGTACCATGCTGTTTTGGTGATTATAGCCTTGTAGTATAGCCTGAAGTCTAGTAGATTGATGCCTGCCAATTTGTTCTTTTAGCTTAAGATTGCTTTGGCTATATGGGGTCTTCTCTGGTTCCATATGAAGCATAGAATTATTTTTTCTAGATCTGTGAAAAATGATGTTGTTATTATAATAGAGATTGTATCGAATCTACAAATTACTTTAGGTAGTATAGACAATTTAATAATATTGATTCTGCTGATCCATGAGCATGATAGTGTTTTCCAACTATTTACATCCTCTGCAATACCTTTTCTCAGTGTTTTGTTTTTCCCCCTACATAGATCTCTCACCTCTTTAGTTAAATATATTCCTAAATATTTAATTTTCTTTGATGCTATTGTGAAAGGTATTATGTCTTCAATTTGATTCTTGGCCTGACTGTTATTGGAATATATGAAAGCTACTGATTTGTGTGCATTGATTTTGTATCCTGAGACTTTGCTGAATCCACTTATCAATTCCAGGAGTCTCTTGGTTGAATCTTTGGGGTTTTCTATATATAAGATCATATCATCATCAAAGAGCAATAGTTTGATCTCCTCTGCCCCCATGTGTATACTCTTGATTCCCTTCTCTTGTCTGATTGATCTGGCAATAACTTCCAGCACTATGTTGTATACAAGTGGAGATAGTGGGCAACCTTGTCTGGTTCCAGTTCTAAGTAGGAATGCTTTCAATTTTTCCCTGTTCAGTATGATGTTGGCTGTGGGTTTGTCATATATGGCTATAATAATTTTGAGGTATCACCCCTTTATTCCTATGTTATTAAGAGGTCTTATCAGAAAAGGATGCTGAATTTTGTAAAATGCTTTTTCTGCATCTATTGAGAGGATCACTGTTATTTGGGTGGAATGTTCTGTAGATGTCTATTAGGCCCATTTGTTCTAGAGTTCTGTTTAAGTCCATTGTTTCTTCGCTTATTTTCTGCTTGGAGAATCTGTCGAGTTCTGTCAGTGGGCTGTTGAAGTCCCTGGCTATTACGGCATTGCTATTTATAATTTTGTTAGAACAAGCAGGATTTGCTTTATGTATCTGGGCACTTCTGTATTGGGTGCATAAATACTGGGGATTGTTAAGTCGTCTTGTTGAATTTTTCCCTCCACCACTATATAGTGACTGTCTTTGTCTTTCTTTACTTTTGTTGCTCTGAAGTTTATGTTATCTGATATGAGACTTGCTACATTGGCTTACTTTTCGTTTTGGTTTTTATTTGCCTGGAAAATTGTTTTCCATCCCTTCGCCTTGAGTCTGAATGAGTCCTCCTGGGTAAGATGCATTTCCTGGAGACAAGAGATACTTGGCTTGTATTTTTTTATACATTCAGCCAACATATGTCTCTTCAGTTGGGAATTCAAGCCACTCACATTTATTGAGAGAATTGATATTTGGGGTGCATTTCTATTCATCCTGTTGGGTAAACTCATTTTTTTTTTACTTCTCAAGCCATTGTGGAATCAGTGTTCTGGACTTTAGCTTTTGAGTTATTTTACAATGGCATTCCCTACAGGGCAGGTCTGGTCTTTGCAAATTCCATCAGTGATTGCTAGTCTGGGAAAGTCTTTATTTCTCTCTCATATATGAAGCATAATTTTGCAGGATAAAGAATTCTAGGCTGGCTTTATTCTGTTTTAGAAGACTGAGGATAGGTCCCCAGTTCCTTCTGGCTTGGAAGGTTTCAGTTGAGCAATCTGCAGTTAGTCTGGTAGGTTTTCCTTTGTAGATTGCCTGTCATTTTCACCTTACGGCTCGAAGGAGTGTCTCTTCTGTGCCTACTTTGGCCAGCCTAATAACTATGTGATGTGAAGATTGTCTTTACACATTGAGTCTCCCAAGAGTCCTGTGTGCTTCTTGTACCTGGATATCTAGATTTCTGGCTAGGCCAGGGAAATTTTCCTCAGTTATTCCTTCAAATAGATTTTTTGGCCCTCGTGTATTTCCTTCTTCACCCTCTGGGATGCCCATGATTCTTCTCTTTGCATAATCCCAAATTTCTTGTATGTTTTGTACATGCTTCTTGTTTCTGTGTTCTTTCTCTTTGACTGATTTGTTTAGCTCATAGGAGTTATCTTTGAGCTCTGAGATTCTTTCTTCTGCATGATCCAGCCCATTCTTAAAGCTTTCCACTGTGTTTTGTAATCCTCGAATGCATCTTTCATTTCCAAAATTTCTGTATGGTTTTTAAGTAATACATTTATTTCTTTAGAGAATTTTTCATTCATTTCCTGCATTCTTTTTGTGGTTTTTTTTGTGTTGAGTTTCATTTTCTCTTGAATTTCATTGAGCTTTCTTGTAATCTGTATTCAAAATTCTTCATCTGTCATTTTAACCATTTCATTTAAGTTGGTATCTATTGCTGAGGAGGTAATTATTTCTTTTGGGGGTGACTGTTCACTCTGATTTTTCATGTTTCCTGAGTTCTTTTACTGATTTTTTCTCATCTGGCCTCTTGGTTGAGCTGGGGGTGCCAGGGCTGGTTTGTAGTCATGTGTCCAAGTCCCCAAGGATTATTCCCTAACAGTGCCAGGGAGTGGAGTGCTGGTCCTGAATTGCCTTAGGGATGTTTTAGCAAGTTTGATGAACCTCTGGGGTTACCTCTGATCTGTTGTCTTCACCATCAGTTTGGTTCCCCAGCTGAAGCTCCAAGCTGACGGATTGTACTTGTGGGTATGAATCTACTGCTCCCTAATAGCTTGAGATGGAAAGTACCATGTTTAGTTATAGAATCATTCCCACTGTCATTGATTGTAGTTTGCATGGAGGAGCCAGTTACTGAAGTAATCTATTGTGATTGTTGTAGACTCTAGTCCCCCAGGTGGGGTATACAAATGCCCCAAGCTTTGGGAGCGGCCTTGTAGCTCCCAGGGGTTGCTTGTATCCTGCTCCCCCTACGGTGTGAGGGAGGAGCAAGATAGATAGTACCTGGGGTGGGAGAGCCTGGGTTTGTGGGCTTCTATGGTTCTCAGTGGTTGGATATCCAGCCACTAGGAGGAGCCTCAGATATGGAGTTCAGGGCTATCTTTCCAAGCTTGGAGGGCTGCTCCTGATGGAAGGGGTCTACTCATGTGACTGCTGAGGCCTCTAGCCAGGTTTTTCTCTCCTTGTCCACAAACCCAGCACTTTCCCCCGCAATCGGTCCACTTGTGTTTCCTCTCTGCCTGAAATGGGCTCTGGAGCTTCCCCACAGTTCATATGTCTGGCCCGCTGGTGTGCATCTCCACTTGTTGCTGGCAGATATGGTGACCTCCAATTGTGTGCCCCTTTTCTGCCACTGGACCCCAAGACAAGGCAGGTGGGCCTCTCTATCCCCAGAAGTTTCCCACGGGGACACTATCACAGGAGGAACAGTGACAGCTCAAGGAACTCTTGGTTCAAGCTGAACTCCCTATTGAAATGAGCGGGGGTGGGGGCAGCTGCTCTGATTCAGCCTGCAGCTGAGGTTGACACGAGAACCAGTACTTGCGCAAACTGAGCCACAGTGGTTCAGCAAACTCCAATATAGTAGTTCTCCAGGGGGAGGGAGAGATGGGGCTCACCCACAGAATCCTGCTCTCTTGTGTTCCTCCACACCCTCTCAATGGGCACAGGCTTTCCCTTTCCACCCTACCCTGGAACCAGGCTCTCTCCACTACATCTCCCCACCCTGCCATCTGCACCATCAGCAAGGGAACACGCCAGATGCCTATGGGCAGAAAGATCATAAAATGAGGTTGCCCTGCTTGCAGAGGGTGAAAACACATCCCCAGCACTGAAAGCAGGTCACTCAGCACAGAGAACTCTAGCAGCTGCTATGTTTTAGGGAAAGGGTTGTGGACTTCCAGCACCACTCTCGAGTTGGGGGGCACCCTTCCACCGTTCTCGCTGAGCCGCGGCAGCAGCTATGGTGACCAAGACAAGCTGGACTGGAAATGCACTCTGGGAGTAAGGCAGGCTCCGCTGGGAGTGCACGCTTGTTGTGGGAAGCCAAGTCACTCAGTGCAAGGCAGTTTGGCGGTTGCTATGGAGTGGGTGCATCCACAAGGCTATGAGCAGCTTGAGCCAAAATTACTTGTCGGGATGCCAAGAGTGGAGGAGGTACAGAGGAGGCATCCAGATGCAGAAATGCCAACTCTCTAGTCTCTTGTGGCACTCCCCCATGGGAAGACAATCCCGTGTCCCATTGCTGGCCTGAGGCCCGGGGGAGGGGGAGTTAGAGGGGGAAAAATCCTTACCCTTTCCCTGGGCTCTGGGACTTCCTGGAATTAGTTTGCCAATTACTCCCTTCTGTCTTCCTCTTTCTCAGCTGCTCAGTTCCTCCTGGTGGTGCTCCTGGACTCCACTGGTACCTGTCCTTGGGGTCCACTTCCAAGCAGTAATCACTCTCTGCTCTTCTCAGTCCAGTCCTCAGCTCTTCTACAGGGATAGTCCGACAATCTTTGTCTCTAGTCGGCCATCTTGGCTTCCCCTGATGTCTAGATACTTGACTTGATAAACGTATTGTCTGTACTCATCACTGTTAATGATGATAAGGAATGATATTGAAATTTATTTTAATCCAAACTGATAACCAATGAATCTCTTCTGAATTTTATTTATAAATGATCTCAAATCAAATTGTCATTGATGTTTGGAGCATTCATTACAATAGCTCAAATAGAAAAAAATATTCATTTTTAATGGAAGTGGTACCATATAAATAATAAATATCTTCAATATTTCAGTGAAGTGATGAAGTATCCATGTTTAGAAATTTCAAATCTATAACCCAATTCAATATCCAAGCAAACTAAAATTGTAAAAATGTTGGCTAGGATATCATTGTTTCCCCCTCTATGTGATATTTATTTCATTATTATCCTTTCTTATGAGACTAATTACATATAGATATATATCTGTATATATTAGACTCTAACTTGTTAGGATTATCTCTCTAAAAGGCTAAGAAATTTAGCTACTAGAGTTTATTGCTTTGAGAGGAATACTGTAATTACTTTTCATTGTTTTAAACAACATTTTTATGCTTAATAACTGATAAATTAGCAGACACAATGATTTCATTAGGAAAAATAAAATTTGAGAAGTAAAGGTTTTATAAAGTTTCAAAATATCATCTGGATAAAACATTGAGAAAAAAATCAATACATTTTATAGATGATTTGTTGTAAAAATTACTACACAGCCTAAAAGCATAAAGAACTATTTCAAGAAAAGAATAAGTTCACACTTCTCCTCTAATGGATCATCAAGCATCTTTTCGGTGAAACAACAGAATGACTTTCTTTCAATGGCTTAATAATGAGCTCTTCTAGAGCTTTCAAGTCCTCTCTAAAAGTAGCACAAATTGAAACATTATGGGAAAAGAGACACTTCTTTTAGTGTTTGGTGTATATATATATAGAGAGAGAGAGAGAGGGAGAGAGAGAGAGAAAGAGACAGAGAGAGACAGAGAGATTCACATTTGCTTGATGTCTTTGGATTCAATGAGCAATGTTTAACTAAAGTTAATATGGATATGGATTATTCAATCCATAAAATTTTATATAAAAATACACGTTTATCTAAGAATAGTCATTACTTACAATTTTCTTTAGTATTTCTATTTTGGAAATTATGTATTTTTTTCTCTTTTACCAATTGCCACAATTTTTCAATTCTAAAATCAAATACTATTCATCATGATTGTGTTTGAAAATGTCTTTAATACTGTTTGTGAAAACCAAATATTTCCTCCTCAATGTTTACTCACAGCTTTTCTCTAATTACAGAATCTCAGTTTACATAATACAAAGTCAATTGATTTGAGGGAGAAAAAGTCAATCAATCAGACAATATGCCTTATATTCTCTGAAGTGATTAATTTGTTATTGGATCATGTAAATACGTCAGTAGCCTCGGATCCTCCATTTTCCCACCTACTGTCACACGTTATTTGCAAAACACTTCGAGCTCCTTTAAAAGTAGTATTACATAAAACCACAAATTGCTTATCAATAGAACAAATCAATATGATAAATCAAAGACTATTAATATAGAGCAGACTATGGGGAAAACTAAGCTTAATTGTTTATTTCCATTTCATTTCTATTACCTTTATTAAAGCAGCCTTATTTGTACTGTGTGACAAGGCAGCTACGGTTCATAATGGGATGTTGGTGTGCTTGGATAAGACTCTTCATTCTTGTTATCGATTTTAGTGGCTGAGCTTTCTTTAAAAAGAACTCATTCTTGCATGATAGTGCATACATCTTGTTGAATGTGTATAATCAATCTTTAAAATTCAGTTTTTGAAGTTTTGAAAAACAAACATTGTGCATATGGTACAACAGCTTGACCTAAATGTTGAGCTGCTTTGTTTCCCTCTACTCTATATATTGTATTTTTAATCTTATCTCAAAAATTTGAGTCTGAAATGGTAACATAAAGAACTTTATAAAAATATTAAGAATTAGAAAACTTCTGAGTAAAAATGGTGAATGGAGCAGGATAACAGATTGTCCCTTAGTGCTTAACACCCTTCCCACTCTCAAAGGGATGAAAGTGGAGAACAAGCCAACAATGCAAGAAAGAAGAACAACCTTATGTCATTTTATGTTATAACCTTTTATGGATACATGGAGAGAAAATTCAAGATGCTGGTGCAGAGTTTTGTGTTTCTAAATGTGCTTCTGTTGCCTCCCAACCACCTCCACCCCCACCCCAGTAAAAAGAAGAGACAAAATAATGCTAAAAATTCTTAACTATACTCTCAAATTCAAAGAAAAGCAGCCTGAGAAATTGAATAGGAAGCCATTGGAAAAATAAGGAAAAACACTAAAAAGTAAAAGCCAAAAAAAAGAAACAAAAAAAGAAACATTTACTAATTGGATCTCAAAAGATGCAGAAAAGGTAAAGTTGCATTGCCCTCTACCAGGCACTGGGCTCATTTGGGGTATGGTAGCTCTGAAGTCCTCAGAGTGTGATGAAAACCTGGATGGGTTGAGTGGGTCCTAGAATAAGACATATAGGAGAACTTCCAGTGAGTGATTTTCAACCATGTTTATTATGCCTTTTTTTAGTCTAACTTATTATTAAATCTTCAATGCTGTTATTTTGTTCAATTTGTTTCCTCTGCAATATTGACTTAGTCAATTTTGTATTATTAGATTTCACTTTGTGTTGCTCTCTTAGTGAATTTATATTCTGAGTAAATTCTACAGCTTGAAACACTAATAGGAAAAATGCTTCTGTTTCTTGCATTTCTCATGTCCCACCCTTATTTGATTTTTCAGCTATGTTTTGAATCCTTCCTTTCTTCCCCGTCTTAGTCATTCTCAATGTGGATGTCTTTGTCCAGTTTAAGACTGCTATGTTGTCTAACACCAGGGAACCCCATTTTCACCATTTCTATACAAATTCCCCCCTTGGAGTTGGTTTTGGTTTTATTTATTTTGTATAACATGAATCATTCTTCCTGATAGCCATCATAACTTCAAAAACTAAAATTACCTTATTTTCCTTTGTTAAAAGATAGTTTTTAAAAGGGTATATAAAATCAGCACATCAAAGATTTTATTTAGTATTAATCAGTGAAGGAACTGGTAAGATATTACAATAGTTCAAAAAATTTAAGTATGAGATATATATATAAAAGATAAAGAAATCCGAAGTAAATTTATAAATAGAGTAAAAATAGGTCTACCTATAGGATAATAATCAATTGCTTTTCAGCAGGCACAATTAATATACATTTCTATAGTCAGGAATCATTTAAATTATTATTAGTTTTCTGCAACTTACAGAGTTGTAAAATCACTCAAAGACAAAGAAAGGTGCAGTGAACCTGAATGGATAAGCTAGGTATTAACTTTTTCTTCTCACTTCAAAGTCTTTCATAATTTTTCCCAACACTTCTCTCTGAATCATTCTTTGAGATCCAGGTGTTACTTTTAATTCACTCTCCTAGAGCCTGAGGTAAGGGGAAGAGATAATCTAGGTTTCTTTACATGCTTGCTGAGGTATTAAACACTTATTTATTATATATAAGGTTGGGCAATAACTTTAGTTTCACTCTGGTATCTTTTCTTTTTTTTTCCTTTTAAGTTGAGGTAAGTTCTAACACAGAGATATTCCAAGCATATCCACAGACCCCTAAGGGATCTCTAAAACCCCTTCAGATGTCCATAAGGTCAGAATCACTGGGTTGACATTTGCACCATGTTGCAAAAGCCATAGTGGATAAAACTGCTAGCATCTTAATGTCAAGGCAGCAGCACCAAATTGTACTAGCAGTGCTTGTATTCTTCTCCACTATGTACTCAATGCAAAAATGCACACTTAATGTCCTTAGCAATAAAATTTGTTAATTTTATTAATTCTTAACCCTTAAGTATACAGTTTTTTAATATTCTGTGTACAAAATGGGAAGTACACATTAAGAAAGTCAGCTGCATGTTAAAGTATAAAAGCTGCCTTGAGGAAAAGTAATTGTACAATTATTTAAGTTGCCAGTTGAACTAGCCACTATGAAAACATGACTTGAAAAATGACTAACAAACAATGTGTGGTTCTTCAGACTTGAGTATTTGGCATCTATTTTCTCAAAAATTAATGAAGTAAGCCTATCACTTCAAGGAAAACAGCTAACAGTGTGTGTTGCCAATCATAGAACTCAAACTTTTGAAGAAAAATGAGAAGTTTGGAAAATCTACATTCTCCATAATGAACTTGAGAGCTTTCTAACACTTTCTGATGATTTCAGTGGTAATATTAATGAATTTGATTTTTTAATAATATATAATAAAATGTGTCAATATTTGAAAAATCTTCAAAATTCAGTGAACCAATATTTTTCAAATGATCCATGAATCATGTTAGAAAATCATACATGGGTAAAATATCCACTCTAAGTACAAGAAAGATCAATGGGTTTTTAATGTAACAAAGTGTGCGAAGATCTTTAATATAGTTTTAGACTCCACACTGCAACTGAACTTTAAGGAATTACCATTTATCCAGTTTGTGTATATTTGAAAATGTGATTAAAATAGTCCTCCTTTTCCAACTACATTTCTGTATGAGGCTTGCTTTCGTATACTTCAATCATAGCAACAATTCACAACAAAAATTGAATACAGAAGTAGATATGAGAATTTAGCTGTCTTCTAATAGGGTTGACATTAAATATATTTACAAAATTATAGAATAATACTGCTCCTCTCAGATATTTTTTGTTTCAAAAAATATAATTACTTTTCACAAAATATATTATTTAGGTTACATGTAATAGAATTTTTAAATGAACTAATTAATAAATATTTGAAAAATTTCTCAGTTTTAAAACTCTATTCAGTAAATCAAAAGATGCATATTATACAAACAAAAGCTCGTTAGAATTTCTCAATAGATTTTAAGACTGTAAGGGGGCCCTTAGTTCTAAGAGTTTGGGAACTCTTGATTTAATATAATTTTCATTTTAAAATACATATACAGTAGGATCCTGCTCTTATAAAGAAATCTTTTTCTACATATCTATCCATTTATCAATCTTTGTATCTTAGATGAATATTAATGCTGGTCATTTCTGAGAGTTGTAATTTTGGAGAAATTTAAGATGCTGTTATTGGTGGTTTTTTCTATTACTTGAATACAAAAATAACAATGCCATTATCATAAATATATATGTATATACATATACTGACAAGAAGAAAGAAGTAGGGAATAGGGAAATTTAAAAATATACATTCCACAAATATCTGAGAATTCAGTAAATATACATAATAAGAATTGTTTATATTAATGATTTGAATCAATTAGAAATCAAAATGGAAACAATAAAAATTGACCTCTGTATTAGTTTTCTAATACAGAGATTGAAATTGAAACTTATTCTCTTATAGTTCTGAAGGTCAGAAGTTCAAAATATCTGTAAGTCTTATGGGGCTAAAATTCAGTTGTCCTTAGGACGGGCTACTTCTGGAGGGTCCAAATGAGAATCTTTGCCTCTTCCAGCTTCGGGTGGCTGTTGGCATTCTGTGGCTTGTGGCTGCATCACTCCCGTCTCTGCTTCTGCAGTCACATAGCCTTCTCATCTGTCGTCAAATCTCCCACTTCCTCACTCTTATCAGGACACTTGTGACTACATTTTGGGCTCCCTCAGATAATTCAGGATAATCTTTCCAACTTAAGCTCCTTAATTTAATTGCATCTACTAAGTCTCTTTTGTAGTACAAGGTAACATTCACAGCTTCCAGCAATTACAACATGAGTGTCTTGAGGGGGCCATTATTCAGTTTACCACAATCCCATACTTAACATTACATAGAAAAATCAGTTCTAGGTACAGTGTAGATCTTAAGTAAAGTTTACCAAAGGTAATATAAGAGAATGACTATGAATCTGTGGAAGGCAAAGATTTCTTATGAGACAAAAAGGATCAATCAAAACTATGAAGGAAATAGTTAACAAATTGGCTTACACTGAAATTAAGAATATATATTCACCAAAATTCCCCTTAAGAGATTGGCAAGTCAATCTACAGAATTAAAGAATTCCAATACACATAGTTGACAAAGAGATTGCATTTAATAAGGAAAAGCAAACAACCAAATATGGACAAGAAATACAAACTGACATTTCACAAAAGAGGATATCTAAATAGGCAGTAAACGTGAGACTATGTTCAACTTCACCAGTAATGATAAAAATAAAAGTTAAAGCTATAATAAACACAGAATCATTACCATCTACAAGATGACCATACCAAGTGACTGTAAGGATATGGATCAGCTGGACTCTTGTGTTCTGCTGGTAAGAAGTTCATATAAATAATCATTTGGAAAAACTGACAATACCTACTAAAGTTCATCATATTTATACTTTCTGACAGAAAAATTCAACTCCTAGGTATATACACAACCAACATATGTGCATTTGAACATGAAAGACGCACATAAGATTGTCGTAGCAGCATTATTCACAATAATGAAAAACTACAGGGGAAATGGCCATCTACAGTAGAAAGAATAACTAAATTGTAAATATTAATGGAATTTTATAAAGCAATGAAAATGAATGAACTGTAGCTTAAATGCTATCTCTCAAACATAATATTGATCAGACACAAATGCAATAGCCCCCTTTATCTGTGGGGAATATGCTCCAAGACCCTTGGTGGATGCCTGAAACCACAGATAATACCTAACCCTACCAATACTATTTTTTTTCCTAAACACACATACCTATGGTGATAAAGTTTAATTTATAAATTAGTCATAGTAAGATATTAACAACAATAACTAATAATAATTTATACTGTAATAAAAATTATGTGAATTTGGCCCTCTCTCTCTCTCTCTCTCTTTCTCAAAATATCTTATTGTATTGTACTTACCTACTTTGGAACTGTGGTAAGGGAGGACCACTGCAGACAAAAAAGATACTTACAATATGATTCCACTAATATGAAGATTTTAATCTAAATCTAAACCAAAATTAACCATAGCTGCTAAACATCAGGATAGTGGTTACTTTTAGTGGAGAGAAGAAAGGAGTAGTGATTGGTACGATAATTTTTTTTTTCTTAACTTGGTTGGTGTTTAGACGAGTGAGTTCACTTTCTGATAACTCGCCAAGCTACATGCTTATAATTTGTGTGATTTTCTGTATGACTTATACTTCAATTAAGAAAGTTATTAATAAAAAGAGAGCTCTATGAACTTACAGGAGCAGATGTCTAAAATTCATTGTTAAGTGAAAAGAAAAAGATGAATAAAGCTATTCATGAATTTGTGAATAAAGTATGATCTCATTTTCAAAGATAAAATTAGGATATGTAAATATTTGCATATGGATAGGTGATAAAAAAGAATATTGCAAAATGGGATAGTCAATGGAATTGGGGAAAAAGGAAATATTTCTTTTTTTCTTTATACGTTTTTCTATCATTCCAATTTTTATGAACGATGTATATTAATTCATAATTAAAATGCAAATAATTTTAAGAAGTGAGAAATAGAAAATAACATTTATACATTAGATTCAATAATAATGATAATAAATACAAGTTATTGAATATTTGATATATGCCAGGAATTTTCCATTTATTATTTTATTGAATTAACACAGTAATTCTAGTATAGCACTTAGTTGCTCTCATTATCCCATTTTAACATATGAGGAAACTGAGGTTAAAATAATTAAGAACGTCAAGCTACTAGGCAACAGAGTCAGAAGTTATGCCAAGTTAAATGTTGTTAATACCATGCTATCCTCAGCCTGTGTGGAAAAAATGTATATTTCTAATATGGTACTTATTATATTGAATAATTATCTAATAACACTCTTACCATCCCACTGAATCATTACTCTTTGAGGATAAAGATTGTGTTTGTTGAATAAATGATTCTTATTGAATAAAATATAAATCTCCGTTAATTACTAGTATATTGTTTGTTCTTAAAGGTGGTGAGAATAATACTGGAAAACAGTTTCTTCATTTATTTCTTGTGGAAGGAAGGCCCACAGTTAAATATGGATGTGGAAGTTCCCAAAATATCTTGACTCTTTCTGCTAATTACAGCATTAACACGAATGCATTCATCCCTATCACAGTACGGTAAGTACTATACTCCACAGTAGTTATTTGAACTGTACTGATGAGCTCTATTTTTTATATGTTATTTATATGTGTAAAAGCCACCCAAATATGAAAAAAAAATCCATCTGAAAATTTTTTTGCTTTTGCTTACTTTTTTATTTTTTGCCTTTTTTTGGATTTGGTGGAGTAAAATGCAAACTGAACTATCCTTTGGTAATCAAATTGTACATAAAATAAATCAATTTACTTGAAACTATTATGGTTCAAGCACATAGATTAAAGCTTCAAGTGGTTCTGTTGAAATTAAGATCTAGTTTAATTATTGAACAAAATATTTATTGAGTAAAAAAAGTACAGCTGCTAGAAATTAAGGTGGGTTGGGGCTGGGGGAGCCATTGACTCCACACAGAAAAAGAAAACCCAGTAGAAAAGAAAAACCTATTGAGTATCAAATGGAAATGTCTTTCTGGATTATATAAATTTTTGGAAAACAGTCTTTAAATTATAGTTTATGCTTCAGAATTTTAAAATATCAGGAGAGAGAAATGACTAAATATGATGATTACATCCCGAGGGCATTACTGAACAAAATTTACATGTAGCAGCCAAGAATTTAAAATAATTCATCAGTATAGAAATCTCATAATAACAGCCTCCAAAGTTACTCTATGTCAGTGAAAAATATCATTTTGTGACTGAGTTTGTGTATAAGATGACAATTAGATAAGTTAGTCTGATTAACAGGAATCTTGGCTAACCTATGAAGGTTATATAAATCAAATAAACTTTCTCAGAGACTGCATCAATCTGAAAATAACATCAACAAAATTGACACCAGTCTGAAAATGTAAATTCTTTACAGGCAGGGATGGTATCTTCCTCATTTTTAATGCACTTAACAGGGCATCTGACAAAGAGGAGATAGTCAGTAAACGTCTGAATGAAGGAAGAAACGAGGGTGTCTGGGCTGGGCAATTCAGTTATAACAAGAAGGCAGTGAAATTACTCTAAGATAATGAAATTATTATTCTTAAATTAGGTATACTCTTTTGGAACACTGAGTTCTATACAGACAAAATAAACTCTTTCGGAGCAATAGATAACTAATATTTCAACCATCTATCTCCCTTACAAGTGTTTACTATTGATCACATAAAAGAATCAGATAAGAAATTGAGTAACTTAGAAAACTATTTAAAAAGCATTTCTATTGATAAGATCATCATTTTATACTATGCCATAATTTTATACAAACAATGGCACATTCAATTACATACAATGTAATTTCTATTCATGGTCACACTTTTCTTGAGGAATAATTTTGTTTATTTTTAAGTAATAATAACCTTAATTGGGTAGTCCTCAAACAACTCAGATTCTTAGATAGCCTCAAGTTGAAAGCATCCTGTAAAAAAGAAATTGATGCTTCCAACAAAACTGAAAATCAAAGACTTTCTAAGACTTTGGATTAATTTTATTAAACTTTTAGAAAGTAAAAAGGAAATATCTCTACTGATGCAAAAGTGCAAATCTGCTTTGTCTTATAGACAATATCCTATAAGAGCTCTAGGAGACAATAGGCTGACCCAAGGACTACATTATATATTACATATTATATAGCATTAATTAAAAATTTTTTAGTATCCGTCTGCTAAGGACTCTTTCAATGTGTCTTAATTTTTGCTTCTTGTTTTTCTTTGTGTTTCTTCTATTTTTATTCTATGTTTAGTTTCATTTATGCATTTAATAAATGATTCTTATTATATTTCTAGCACTATACCAAGCTCCTAGAATTCAATGGTAAGCCAAAACAGATAAAATTGTAACTCACATGAGTATAAAGTTTAGTGAGGCAGATTGACAAATAATCACACTAATGAGAGAATAATTAAAATTTGAGATGTAAATGAAAGAAACACAATGCAGAAAGAACAAGTCACAAAGTATCTTGGCCTATGTTAAAAAGACCAAGGAAGTTCTTTGGAAATGAATGGAGGTGAACTTGGTAAAAAAACAACAAACAGGCAAAGCAAGGGTCACGAGCTTCCAGCAGAGGGAAAAGTATATGAAGAGATCCTTTGGTGGAAAGAACCATATTATATTCAGAGAACGAATCAGCCACTGTGTTTAGAACAGAGAAGCAGAAGAGAGTGGTTTAGTAATGGAAGACACAGCTTGAAAGGTCAGCAGTTGGCAAATGCTATCTTGCCTTGTAGCTGTGTTGAGGAGTGATTGCAGGGGGGCCAGTTAGATAGCTCTGATATGCCCAAGTAAGACATAAAGGTAGCTTGTTCTACTTTGGTGTCAGAGAGAAACTGACATACTTAAGACATAATTAGGATTAAAAGTATGACTGATTGAATATCAGAAGTAAAAGCAGAGGTATCAAAAATGAATACTCTCTTCCTGATGTGCAACTCGATAGGAGATTTTATCGTCCACTGAGATAGTAAACAACACAAGAAGAGCAGGTTTGATAGAGAAGATCGTTAGTTCAGGCTTGAGCATACAGGGGTTAAGGTGTCTTTGAAACACAAAGCAGACTTTTCAGTTGAATATATGGATGTAGAGGTCAGAGGAGAGGTCTGGATGGGAAATATAAACTTAAGAGACATCGGTGTGCAGATGGTAACTGAAACCACAGACCTGGATAAGAGTACAGAGTAGAAAGAATTACCTGGGACTGAGTCTTGAGGAGCTAACATTTAATGACTTATAGCGGAAGTTGAAACTGTAAATGAATCTGACAGGAAGTAACCGGAGAAACAGCAAACAAACAAAAGGAATGGAATATCAGGGAAGCAGTGGGGAAGATTTCGAGTACTCTAATAGTCCACAGAACTTTCCACATCATTCCATGACCTGAAGACTTCATTGTAATGAAATAGAAGAGAATCCAGATTGAAGAAAATTGAGATAATAAGTTTAGACAGCTCTTTGAGGAAATTTTAATGGGAAGGTGTGAAAAGAAATAAGGTGGTAACTAGAGGGAGGTGAGGAACCAAGAGAAAAAAATGTAAGATGAAAGAGATTTGAGCATATTTAATTATTGATTGGAATTATTAATTGAGTAGGCGTTAATACATAGAAAAACAAAGAAAAGATTGAGAACATAAAAAGTCTCTCAAAAGTTTGTAGCAATAAGATACAATATACAAGAAAGAAGATTCGTGCCAGAGGGCAGAGAAAAATGGAGATAGACACACAGATTGAGGCTTCTGATTTCTGCTCTTTGTGCATGTCCTTTGATCTGTGATTGCTTTTGCTGTATCTCCATCTACCCAAGTGTTGATGCCACTCTCTCTCTCTATCTCATGTGTTCACTCTTACTCCCTACCATTAATTTGGCAAAATTTAGAATTAAAAAGGTCTTTTGTACAGCTCTTTCCAAATATCCTAATTCTCACCAATAGGACTAGTGCTTTATAAATTCAGAATAAATTTCTCTCAAAAAAGCATGTGAATTAGGCTCCTTTTTAATAATATGAATGTTGATGGAATTTCTTCCATATTTAAGAGGTTCTTGACAATAATAATATAGCATGATTGATAAGAACTTATTTTCAAAAATTAATGGAATGAGCAATAAGGTAAACAGGTAAAGGATGGCTTTATTTTTTTATTTTGTTTTTAGCCACTATTTTTTAATTTTGTTATTAGCCAGTATTTCCTCCTACTAAATCTACATTATATCTGTAGGATAGAAGACAGAAGTAGAACAAACTTGAATAAGCCACTTGTAGTGATTGAGGTCAATTCAGTATCAAGATAGAAGTTCTTCTTAAATGAAATGGAGCAGAGATCACAGTTCTACAGATACATTGTAATTCATACTCATGCACAGTTTGTCTTTCATTTCAACGAATTTTGAAAGGGATCACATAGAGAGAGCTATTGGTTTTCACAAGGGTTATTCTCTTTTGGGGAAGTTCAGAAAAATTGTCTTACTATATATATACTTTTTAAAGTTTCTGAAGTTTAAAATTTTCTGGCACCTTTAGTGTCTGTTTTACACAAGAGTTAACTCTTTACCCAGTATTTCGTTCTTTAAAAAAGCCCTGTGTCCTTTCCTCTAGGTGATTTACTGTGGTGTCTGCATGTTTTAAAACCACACAGCCTGCTCTGCCTTCGTTAGATTCCACCATCACACACACCTAACAACATTTCCTCAAAGATTTATCCAGAGGTGTAAAGTTATCCATGTCTATTGAAGGTACACTCTAAGATCCAATTATCTATTTTGGTTAACACACTCTTAGGGTAGCCAAAGTGGGCTGATGGCCAAGAATTGCAATACTACCAGAACCACACATCCCCATTAGCTACTTTTTGTTAATAATAGCAGATCAGTGTAAACGAATGCATAGTTTAAGATCAACTGGACAGAGGCTGGAAAAGTTTCTAGTAGTTGGGCAGCAAGAACTCTTGTTAGTACTTATTATTATAAAACCCAAACATACATGAGGAAAAACCATTGTGGGCATTTTTATCACATTACCCTTGTAAATATTTGGTCCAGAAAACAAAATAAAAACTACTGGTGAGTTTTGTAAATGGACTGATTTTTACCTCCTGTTGACCTTTTAATTTCTATGAGATAAAAATCCCATACATACACACATGGATATGTATATATATCGATGAAGATTACTTTTTGTTCATTTTAATTAGCTCATTTCCCATAGTCATTTGATAAATAAAGTAGATACAAAATGTATTATAATACAAAACCTTCACTAATCTCAAAAGAATGGAAAGTAAGAAGGATTCTAAGTAGGACTGATTTTAGTTATATTAAATGAAGATGTTTATTAGTAAGTAATTCGTTGAAAAATAAGAAAGGAACAAACAACAACTTCTCTTATAATACCTACATTTAATTTGTCAAAGGCCTCTCAGACAACTCTACTTAATATCAGATTCCAGTTTTTTGCCATTTGCCCACATATTTTCTCTGCTTGAATTTGCTGCCCAGCTAGTATTAACCTCTAACTTTATACAGAGAATGAGCAGGATACATACTACCTAAGCGCATGTAAGAAAAAAGAATATCTGTAACAGCTATAATTTTGAGAGCAACTCAAAATGTTATTTATGTTTCTAATTTTCTAAAATATATAAAAGTTTTTCACACATTCCTGATAGTTAATATTATATAAGCTATGGATTGCATGTCTTTAGTCTTGGAGCCAAGAAACTATGTAATAGTGAGAACCTTCACTTCTTGAAACAGATGGTGACTTTTGAACTGTGCTAAATCTATAAGATATTAGATTTATTCATAAAATGTTGCCATGTCAATATGGAAAGTTTGGCAAGATTTTCATCTTAAAAAGGTCAAACTTCATCACTTTAATATTAATTCCTGTATCTTTTTCATCAGCTCCTCCATCTGGTATTTCTTAGAGGAGATGTAGAGCTCTATATGGGAAATATAGATAATATTATACTTTACTATACATTAACGTGTGTACATAAATCTAAACCTTGCTCCTTTATCCATGTCTACATTATCCATATATAACATGTCCATATGTAACATCAAAACAAGCTGAATACAAGTTATAATGCAGTTTATTTGTATTAAAGTGTGAAGATCTATTGTAAAACTAAAATGTTTTTCATTAAATGAGCTTAAGAAAATCTTTCAAAGATGTCTATGGATCTACAAATTGGTAATTTTAGTACTGTTTAGGATTATTGGATAGAATTCTCTGCTAGTATATAACGTTGTCTCTAAAATTTTCACATATCTTGAGAAACAAAGAAGTTAAGTATTAGTTTGGTGCTTAGTGATGCAAAAATAGGATGAAGCTTTCTCAGCAAAAACATCATAACCTGAATGCGAACCCACGTCTACATAGTTTGTTTATTAAATAATATGTCAGTGGACTCTACCAGCCAGTTTGATGTTTAAAAAACATATTTCAAATGATTATTTGACTATGTCATCATGTTTGCCCCTCTTAATTGTGTAATTCAGTTCAAATTGTGAAAATGGAATGGCAATTAGCAAAGTTACAAAAGTGAAAACTCAGGTCCACAACTCCTCATCATCTGGTATGCTGACATGAGAAAACAAACTAGAGAACTGGTTGACCCTCAAGTCCTGAGAGCAACCACAAAGACTAGGGAGGAGAAAGGGGAATTTTTGAAAATGAAAAATGAATTCAATTTTGAAGAGCAATTAGGAATTTTTCAGGGGACAACAGATAAAAGAAGATCTGCAAAGATATCAAAGTGTAGATAACACCATGCTCAAGCAGGAAATTATACAGAAATTAGTTATGATGAGAACATATAAAGTTCAAGGTGAAAAGATGTTTAGGTCTTCAGCAAATCATCATCAAGCACGGTCATTTCTAATGCAGAAAATCACAATAAATAAAAATAAAAAGCAAGAAAAATTTTTAGCATTAGCAGTGTATGCCGAGGAAGGCTTCAGATTCTCTTCATCCTTTATTATCAGTGGTAAATTTCTACAACTGTCAGAGAAAGCTATCAAGGAAGTTTGAGTTATTCTTGTGTGGTGGCAGAGTATACAGTAAAATGAACTTCAATCCTTAAAAGCCTCCCCTCTGTAATTCTAAAATGTGTGTAGTCTATCACTTTTAAGACAAGATTTTGACAGTTATATTAGAAGGTAATAGGAAACAAATGAAGACTTAGGAGTAAATTGGATATATAGAAATTTGAGAAGAAAAACAATAATTGATAGGGTCAGAGAACACTTTGGCATACAGGACAGTTAAAGAATTTAATATGTTGAAAAATAAGATTCATGAGGAAATGTCAAAGGATTATTTGTTCATTAAATGATGGAGTGGTCATTTAAAAATATTGATTTACATTTTATGTATTTTCTAACCCACTTCAGTTGGCCCCATAGCTCTCCTTAATTGGGATTTATCATTATGGTCAGAGGGTATTTGCTTACTGCCTTAAAACAACTACCAGGAAAAATATTTTACTGTGAAAATTCCTTAAAGCCTATTCTTAGTGATAGGCCTCAATCTTTGATAGCATATTTATCTTAATTAACTTCTTTAGAAAAATTCTCACTAATGAACTCAGAATAGAGACCATCATATTTATTTAAAAAAAAAAAAAGGAGAACCACATAACTTTCCAAATGAAGCTCAAGGAAACTATGCCAGAATTTGCTCATGACTTCATCAATATACTGAACAAAAAGTAGATATATATATTGATATTAATTGTTTCATAATTTAACATCTTTGAATTTTTTCCACCTAACATAGAATTCAGTTAAGAATAATTTAAGACTTTTCAAAAGATTTACTAATTTTCTTTAAAATTAAAACCTGGTTCCACAGACAGTTACTGGTATTGAGCCAAAGTGTTTTAACTCAATAAACATAGAATGACTTTTAATATTTCTTCAGATAATTTATTCTAATGCCATCATGAGACACAGTAAATTTCTGTTTTATGGTATTTGACATAAAATCCTGTCCTTGTCCCTCTTACTTTTCAACTGTGTAATAGCTGGCCTAAGTCTTATTGCCAGGAATATAGGAACTCCAATCCTGCCCCTCAAAGACACAATGTTACAAATATAAAAAAGAAAGGAGATCCAGGACAAAGTCCTGTACCAATCACCATAAAACAGGAATTTACTGTGCTTCATGATGACATTAAAGCCATGGTACCCGGTTCCATCTGCTGATTTACACAGGAGCTGCTTAAATATCTAGGTATAGCTCCCACCTTTTGGAGTGCAAAAATTTCCAATCGTAAGGGACTGAACAAGATGGACTTAAGCATGCCCTTGGAATCCCTTGCCCTCTCCCAAATGAATAAAATAGCAAAGAAGCATTCTCCTGCTTGCATGGTAATGGTAACAACAACACTCATCCCTCCCAGTAGAGTGCAGTAGCAGAGATTAGAGTGAAGAACAATTCCAACTCATTTGCCTCCTCTGCCTCAGAGAAAGTGATAGAAACACAGTTCCAGCTTGGTGTAACCTCTGTGTAGAATTCTTGGAACAGTAAAAAGTAAAGTATTGAATGGGAGGGGCACATTTGTAGCTCTGACTTGGGCGGTACAAATGCAATAGATATAACTCAAACATTTGTACCCCCGTAAAAATTTTGAAATAAAAAATAAAATAAAATAAGAAAATTTACTAAGGTAAATATATCAAAATATATTCCATTTCTATATTGTTTTAGTTTTTAAACTAATGATCACATTATATTTACAGAAACAAGACTAACAACTATCAAAAAAGTGTAAACTTCTGTTTACGTATATTTATAAACAACTGAAAGAACATACTGTATTTGCCAGAAAAATAAAATATAAAAATCACTAAAAAAAAAAGAAAAAAATACCAATAAGCAAGTCTGATACTGGGGGCACACATGTGCAAGCAAGTTTTGAGGATTCCTAAAAATGTTTGAAGAGGGAGATTCTGTAATGAATTATAATTCTTGGAGTTAAGAGAGTAAGTTCTCAAGCGCTGAGACTTGATAACTGTGTCTTAGGTCAGATTCCTTGGAAACAGATTGTGCCATGAAGATTTACATGCAGGAATTTTATTACGGAGTGCTCTTAGGAACACCTGGAAGGCAGTGGGGGAAGCGGGATTGAGAAGCGGTAGAGTTGAATTGAAAGTAGTTGCAACAGAGGCCTCAGCTGCCCCAAAGGGAAGCTCTGGAGTTGGGAAGTTCATATTTTCCTGAATTGAGTCAAGAGGACTGGGTCTTGGTACCCTTTCCCATTCTCAGGGGACTGTGGGCTGCACACCACAGCATCACTCCAACTGGTTGAGGTTCATGGCTCCATCAGTACTTAATGGCTGATGAAGCCTGAAACACCTAGATTTGACTTGTACCTAACCAAGCTAATGTTATTTTTAGATAAACTAGACGTATGTCCTCACATCCACTCTCACCTCACTGTAGTAAGTGCCCCACATTAATGTCGTAATTCCACTGTTTCTTATCAGGAGTGACCTAAAGAAATAGTGACTCTTAGGAAGAACAGCTAAATGCTAATCACAGCAAAACCCAAAATGCTAATTGTGTAGATGTGCATCAGCATGGACAGATATAACTACAAATAATGCCATTCAATGATCTATCATTAGAACACAGGGCACTGCCCTAATACGGTATACCTGGGTCTAGAGCAAAAAGGTAGATCTTTACAGGTTCATTCTGGTTCAAAATGAAGGCCCAGGATACTTCAAAGGCAGAACCCTGGCAATGGAGAAGGAAGCAAAGCATTCTCTGTAAAATTGCAAAGTCTTTTACCTGTTTCTTTCTTGAAACATAAAGATAATAACACCCATTTTCTGCCATACAGGCTTCTGTGAATGTCACCTATATGAAATTGCTTTGGAAAACATCAAGTATTCCTCAAATAATAGTATTATTATTATGGTTTATGATCCACATGTATCTATTTCTTCTATTGCTACCCTAGGACTAGGAAATTGCTCACTATTTTTTATTTTATAGTATCTTATTAAAAACACTTTGTAATTGGGCAGTTAGTAGGGTGATTAATCGACTACTCTGTGGTGGAAATGTGTTTGAAGTTTCTTTCTTGTTAGGCTTGCCTCTTTTTATAGTTTCATAGATGGGAAAGTGATATGCCTGGAGCTATCGGAGGCCAGGCTGCAGCAGGGTCAAGGAAAGTACATAAGCCTTCCCACCTGAACTGCTATAAGCAGATTTGTTTCCATGACAGTAGGGAAGAAGGCTGTCCAGATGATTATGATGTGAACAATAAGTGTTTGGTAAGTCTGGAGCCAATCCAACAAAACAAGATTTTATTTACAAGCATATGCTGAAAACCTTGCCTGCCTAACAGTAATCTCATTCTATTCATTTTTTCATGGCCATTAACAGGTGTGTAATACATGTTTATTTTGTACTTACATCCACTATGATAAATATTTTTACAAACTATCTCATTTATTCCTCATAATATCTTTAAGGGATAGTTATTTTTATGATACTCATTTAAGAGATGAGGAAACTGGAACTTTAAGAGATTAAGTAATTTAGATAAGGTCATGTAACTAATAAGTAATTGAAACAGGGTTCCCACCTAGGCCATTTTACCCTAGATCCCTCATATTTAACCATGCTGCATATCTTCTTGTTGTTCAGATTTTTTCCTGAAATACTCCTTAAATGAAATCATTCTCAAATCAAAGAATCTATAAGGAGCTCCCTTCCTCCATCATCAACTCAAGAACAAATTATGTGTCTTATAATCAAGTATCTTTATCAGCTCCTTACCTACACATCTTTAGCCTCCTCTAATACCCAACCAAGATGGGCTGCCCATTCCATTAAAACTACAATTCTTACTGTCCTAAACATACTCCTACATTTTTCCTCCACATTCGTCTCAGCTAATGCTACAATTTCTTCCATGAAATGTTCTCTGTTCTTTTCCACTAAATTGTACACTATGTTTTCTGCAAACCCACCTCCTTTTAGAAGCTAGTCTAGACAGTTCCCAACTCATACTCTCGTATTCTCAACTCTCAGCACATTTATGCCTTATAATGTCTCCATTGGTCTTTCGTTATCTCATCTTCAAAATCAAACAATAAATGGTGCAAAAATCTCTTCTCTTTGTCACACTTAAGCTACTATAAAAATGCTAAGAATAGAATAATTATTTATGAAAGGGATATGGCCCCCAAGACCACATGTGAAACTGAATTGACAAACTATAGACATTTATGTAAGGGTTGAGATGTTTCAGTTAGAAGAAAAACAATTATATAAACTTCATCATGGAAATCTTATGAAAGGAGATCAGTTAAGTAGGTGAAGCCCATAGAAATTTAGCTTTTCAGGCTGGATACGGTGGCTCATGCCTGTCGTCATAGCACTCTGGGAGGCTGAGTAGAGAGGATCACTTGAGGTCTAGAGTTCGAGACCAGCCTGAGCAAGAACAAGACCCTGTCTCTACTAAAATTAGAAAAAAATTAGCCAGTTGTGGTGGTGCACACCTGTAGTTCTAACTACTCAGGAGGCTGAGGCAGGAGGATTGCTTGGGCCCAGGAGTTTGAAGTTGCTGTGAGCTAGGATGATACTAGACCATTGTAGCCCAGGTGACAGAGTGAGAATCCGTCTCCAAAAAAAAGAATTCTAGCTTTTTAGGGAGATTACTTAGGCAGTAGGTTTGCTGTATGAAAATGCACAAATGATAAAATGTTCATACAAGAAATTAGAAAATTGATTTAAACCCAATGGGAATTCCAAAATCTATGTTGCAAAAAAGGGAATGGCATTAGTAGAGCGCCTTCAAGGTTAGATGGAGAGATTATTGATTCTAATTTCTTTCTTAAAGAAAATCTAAATTATATTAACAATAAAATGGCTATCACTAATTAAGTTCTTACCACTTTCCAAACATACTTCTCAGCTTTTTACCTACTTTTAATCATTTATCCCTAATATCCACCCAGTGAGATACTGTTGTGCTCATTTTAAAGGAAGAATATGGAGGCACACACAGGCTGAGGACACTGAGAAATCACACAGAAGTCTTTAAAGTCAGAAAATCTGAATTCAGAGCTCAACTTTAATCACTGCTCAATATAACATGGACTATATTATAGACAATAAATGAAGTTAAAATGTTTTATACTTTGCACTTTTCATGAAACTTTTAATATTTTAATAGAATTAAAATAACTTTTTAATTCTAAAATATGCTTTATAAAATTAGTGATTTAAACAATTTTAAAACTCAATTATCATAAAAATAAACAGTATACAAAACCTAAAACTTTTTTATTTTCTTTTTTGATGTATATGACTGCCATTTTTTCAATTAAGAAATTTCAAAAAATAAAATTTAGTGAAATTATGTTCTAAAAAATTTCAATGTATTTGCTATTATGAAAAAGCCATAGCATTCTGCTACTTAAAATTCATTAGGCTATAATTGTTAGGTACTATTCAAAGAGGTTTTTGAAGAGATATTTTTTTTTATCCTTGAAAATGACGTGCATCAATTAGGAGACACATTCTTTTAAAAGTCCAGAACGGCAGGAAAGTTCAGCACATCCCCTTTCTGTCTAATAAGAGAGATGTTATACTGATAGGAATATTTATTTGTAATTAAAATATTGATATAGATTACTATATTATCTTTCGGGTTTTTCTCAAGCAAGATTACTATATTCTTTTAGATATGCATTGCCACTAGAATTGTCAGTTTTACTGGGATGTATTTAAGTTTCAATTCACAGACTAGAACAGATAAATATGAACTACAGTAATATTTGGTTGTTATTTGAGAGGATAGTTCCTTTAAAATATCACAATATTAGTTGTTTAAAAATATTTCTAAGTGCTTATTTAAAGGATTCTCTTTGCAAGATTTATTGCTAGGTTCAGAAATCAGAGGAGTGGTATTTTTATTATATGTGATGATTCTCACTGATCCACTGAGAGATGGCTAATTTTATTTCTAACATGTTACTTTAATGGTCTAAAATACTTAAGTGTTCTCACAAAATATACATCTACTTTTTTCTAAAATATTTAAATGTAAGATATTAAAGTTAGATTAAAGAAAATATAGTCCAAATCCTCATTTTTCTGCTGAGGTACTTCACATCTGAGAGGAAAAGACACTTGCCCGGACCCACATGACTCAAGAAGAAACAGGAAAGGTAGAGCTAGGCCCATGTTCGGCACCCTTTCCCTGCATCATCTTTTATGTATATTTTTATAGATGATGACATGCTGCTGCCTTTATCTTTCCCTTTTCTGTGACCTATGCTTTACTTCCTAATACTTATAGAAAAAAGAGTTATCAGTTGTTTGTTCATTGTGCCAGGCCCACAGGACACTTGACTCTTTCCTATGTGAAAGGATCAGGAAGTGGAAATCAAATGACTCCGCTTTTCCAAACCTGACCTGAAGGATTTCTTTCTGGGAGAACAATCATTCTCATTTCTCTCGTTATCATAAGCAAAAATTAGTGACCTTGATTAACACATAATCATAGGATCTTAGAAAAGCTTCTGGGCAAGTCTCCACTCTTATCCCCAGTGCATACAGGATGCACATCTACAACCACCATGAACCTTGACAGTATTAACTAAATTTTAACAATACTGTAAAATTACTACTCCAGAAAGCGTTCCATCCCACATTTATAGACACTGTAGATGTTGGGGACTTGTTTACATGAAGTAAACATGTTTTTTCCTAATAATTTTATGTACACTGGTCCTCTACCTCTCTTTTAAAAGAAACAAAAAAGAAAAGCATAAATCTATAAATTTGTTCTCTTCTTATTTTTACTTAACTGTCCTTAACTATTTTCTAACCATGGAATCTAAACTCTATATGAGCAGGACTATTTTTGTTTTTAATTATTATTTTTCCATAGCATCTAATTTAGTGCCAGTATACAGTATGTGCTCAATAGATATTTTTCAAATGAATGAAGCAAGTTTACTCATCTTCTCTAAGTGTTTATTTTTTTTCTATAGATAAAATATTCCCAGCTCGTAACCCACTCTTCACTGACTGATTTGAGAGCTCCTCACCATCCTAATTATTCCCTACATTCTCCATGCAACTTACCAGCTACCATATAATCTGTCAGAGACAATGGAACTCAACTTTCCCCCTATAATGTAAAAATGCCTAGCAGAAGTGAGATTATAATATGTTTGAAGAAGAATGAATTGGCATTAGCTTTCCTCAGTTTTCAGATCATTCAGATTGTGTTTTTAGCCAACTAAGTCTCTAGCTCTTTTTCACATAAACTGTCTAAAATTATTTAAGTTGCTTAGTCACACTGCCAGATTTTACCACTCTCATAATATGTAAATATCCTCAGGAGATTTAACATATTAAGCAAAGTTCTCAATCATTCACAGCTTGTGGTCAATTTCTTCCATCAGATATAATTTTCTCCTAACCCCTAGCTGAGAGCAGCATGCTTAAAGAATGGGAGTTTTCAGGGATGGGGTGGATGATTTTGTAACTTGTCACACTACCCAGAAAGTCAAGTCTGTGTGTAGCCCCCAGTCAAGGGGCCAGGGGGGATAAAAGTACTAGAAAATGGAGAAATAAAAGGGCCAGGTTGAGAGTATTTAGGATAAGACAGAAACCAATTCTCTCCCTATTCATGTATTTTCAGGACATATGATTCAGTAAATTTTAATTAGGAATCTACTCCCGGTCAGGTACTTTGGGTCAGGTACTACGATATCCATAAAGTTTTAGCCTGCTAAGGTGGCAATATAAGAAATAAGTAAACAAGTAACTAGTAACTTTGAGAAGTGTTCCAGGTGAAATAGAATGCAGAGATAGAGCATAATGGTAGAAGAGGGGGGCTGTTTTTAAATAGAAGGGCCAGGAGAGGACTTTAATGAGGGGATGATCAAAGATGCATGGATGAGAAGGAACCTCCCATTTGATGAATGAAGGGATGTATGTGGATATGGACATGCATATTGATAGGGATAAGGATATAAATATCTCTCAGTTAAGGAAAGAACTAAGGGTGAATAACTACTACCACAATAACACGTTTTAAAGATGCTACCAAATCTGAGAAGCACTACGACTTTTGTTCAGTTAATAGAAGGTCAGAAACTTACCCCTCACCGTTTTAGGAAAATAGCCTCCTGAAAGTTCTGTCCTGGGCCCAAATTGTCTATTTGGAGTGTGTGCTGGCTCTATAAGAGAGTTGAGTTTATACCCAACTGGCTACAGTGGACAGGCTGCTGCACATGAGCCCCATATTTTTGCCTGTTAGGAAGATTTTATCACCTCATTTCTATCCATCTTCAGATAAACCAAGATATTTGTTTCTTACTCCTGCAGTACCCCTGTTAGTATTTTAGTCAATCAGATGATGACTAGTCTAGTTGCCCAACTAATTGCCTCCTCAAAGTGTGTCTGAACATTCTCCTAGAATATATTTGAGAGGTTACAAGTTGGACTAGTAGAGGCTACATACAAGCATGTCTCTTTTGAAACTCTAAAAAATACACTCTCCTCTATCTGTCTCTAAGGCTCCAGAGGCCATTTATCTGGGCTTCCACACCTTCAGTTTCCAGTGCTTTTCAAAATGATACTAAATTCAACCCAATGTGACCAAACTGATCTTCTATGGTGTGGTCAATACTCTGTTGGGTTCTATGGACTATATAAAAATTAATCCCAAACATATCATTAAAAATATTGCTTCTAGTTAGTGATAGGCATACTGAAGTGTTAGGGGTGAAAGGCACTGATTTTTACAACTTATTTTCACAATACACCACAAAAAATAAGTCGAAATGATGGATAGATAGAGGAATGGATAGAGGTACAAGGACAACTGAACCTGATGAGGAATAGTCAGAAATTATTTTGGAAAACCTAGAGAAGCTAGATATGGCAGATAACAATGCATAGAAAAGGACATGGTCCCTTCTCTTAAGAAGTTGGTAATATTTGGGATCAATAAGAGGAAATACAGTGCATGCTATCTGGGTGATGGGCACATTTGTAACTTTGACTCAAATGGTACAAAAGAAATTTATGTAACAAAAATGTTTGTACCCCCATAATATTCTAAAATTTAAAAAGATAAGAGGAAATAGAAACTGTATTTACAAACAGAATGGTCATACAATCATATAAAAATAAACAAAGTTATTAGATAAACATAGGCACTCAAGAATGCTATAGACCCCCAGGTAGTCATGACTCTGATAGTGCAAAATAATTAGATGAAAAATATGATGAAGCCACCTTTATTACCATAATTTTATTATACTAGAGAAGTCAGATGCCTTGTTTGTCCTGGAGCCACTCGAATCCTCCCTCTCCCAGGACATAGGGTTCTACCATGTTAGCCTTTCCCGAGCCAGCTCAGGCCACAACGGAGCTATAATAGGGCACTGTCAGTTCCCTTCATTATATGCAAGCCCCCCTCGCCCAAGCGAAGAGCAATGCAGAACAAAAGTCACAATGGAAACAACAGAATGTATCAGAAGGTATGGAGTAGTTCAAGAAATAAAATAAATTCTCAGGAACAGGCTAAAAAAACAGGGTGGATCCCTGGGATCCAGGTCACTCTCTTCAGGGATAAATTCCAACAGTTCTCATTACCATTTAAAGTTCAAAATTAAGGGAGAATGCATCCAAGGAGACCAGAGCTGCAGAGAAGAGTAGCCACCTCAATGACAGTCCCTACCAAGACTATATTCAGTGAGGACATGTAGTGTCTCTAAGCAAGTAACTTAACCTGAGACACGCTTGAAAAGGGATTCATAGCAATATTTGCCTCATAAGATTGTACAAGGACCGACTGAGATAAAAATAATAAAAGGGAACTCATATAGTGCTTATTGTGTGGTAAACACTGCCCTAAATATTTTGCAAATATTGTTACCTAATCCTATTAAAAAAAAAACTCTTTGAGATTTATGTAATTAAACTTTGCAGCTCACATTTTAAAATATAACTCAAAATTGACATGAAATAATTCTTGTTCTATTAGGCATTTTTATGTCTGAGTTCCATATGCTCATCAAGTATCTTTTGAAAAGTATCTGACGTGGCCCGGCTTGAGACCAAGGAATGAACACAGACACACAAAGACGTAGACACACGACCGCAGCCTGTCCAAAAAAACACAGACACCACATGACAGTTTGAGGCTGCGGCGAAAGGTCTCGCTGTAGCTGTTTTATTTATAACACAGGCTGTTTGGCAATTGTCCCACCGCAAGTTCTTTGTTCCCACACTGTCCCGACTAAACACGTCCCAGTTCCTTGTTGTTTCGTCTCCGGCAAACAGGTGTTTGTATCTCAGCTCGCTAGCCCCTCTTGTTTGCAGGATGAGGGCGCTGTGGACTTGCGTGCAAGGCCACAGATATGTTCTTGAGAAAAACAACAAGGAAACTTTCCCAGACAAAGGTGTCCTCTACGGTCCTCTACAAGTATCCACTTGAAAATTTGAGCCTGTCTATCCATTTCTCATTTTTGTAAAGATTCTCTCACATTTACCCTTTTCCCTACTATGTGTTTTGTGGTTTTTGTTTTTTCTTTGTTGATGATGTTCCCACGTGTTTCTGTCCCCTTGCCTACAGACCATCCTTACTAATCACCTCTGGTCCCTGAGTGAAATGATTAAATTATTACCCCTGCCCTTCCAAAATATTTTATAATATCATTCTCATAATTTTATCTTGTTTATTATTTTACCTAATCACACACATTAAAATTAGAGATGGGAACTGAAAAAACGTCTTTTCCTAAGGAAAGAGGTGCCTAATATTAATACTTGGTTAATTTCATCTATAAAATAATGAGAAGGAAAAAAAGCCATTAGGTGAAGTATCCTTGGTGCCCCGTGTTATCATTAACACCCAGCACAGTATATTGTGAGAATAAAGGAAATTCGCAGTGACTGACAAGCTAAGCCTGACCTCTGCTCCACAACCTTCAAAGAGGATAGCAAAAGTAAAGCTAAGCCTGACCTCTGTCCTACAACCTTCAAAGAGAATAGAAAATGTAAAGAGTCACAAAATTACGACCTACTGACAGACTGTACCTCATTTCTAGGCAAGGATCTGGAGGTGGTAAAAATCAAGATAATTTTTCAGGCAAAGAAATATTGTGATGGTAAAAAATACAAACCATCATCAAATGCAAATGTCAGCGTGTGATGTGCTGACTTTCTTTTGTAGACAGTTTATTAGGAGAAAAGGCAGTGCTTACAATTGAGTCATTTCCTTGTTTTTAAAGAAGTTGAAGCAGCTTTTGAAAATACTACTCTCCTGTGAAGGGACTGTTCCTCCTTCAGCAAAAAGAAAGGAAATAAATACTGTTGTGTTTCTATTTGGGAAAAAAAAGGTGGAATAAAACTTGAGCCCCATTTCAGCTCAGATCCATGCTTCAGAATTAAGTTTAGAGGTAGAGGAGGTCAAGCATGTGTCCTCTCATCTCACTGCAAGATGCTCATGGAGATGGTTCTTTTCATCCTCTGGTGAATCCAAATGGATGGACAGATGGAGATAGATAAACAGATAGATGATAGATGATAGATAGGTAGATAGGTAGATAGATATGAATAGGAGATAGACAGGTGATAGATAATTATTCTCAAAGTTCTAGGATATCAAATGACATTTTAAATGCTCTTTCCCTTAGATCCCTTTTGTACTTCAACTCTGAAATCTAGCCCTTCAAATTGTCCCACTGTTCACTGTTAGGCAGGCAAGAGTCAAGGTCTGATCACCAACAGCAAGGAGCTAACATTCTCAAGTATGTTAAAAAAAAAATCTCTAAAACATATTACATACATATATATGTGTATGTGTGTATATATATATATATATGTATATTACATATATACTATTTAGCTGTTGTTAATAACTTATTTTACCCAAGCATAAAAATATTAGTTACTCTGAGGGGAAAGGAGAAATAAAATTTAAAAAATCTGTCAACAATCCTAAAATATTTACATTCACCTTTTTAAAGTTTTTTGAAAAAGTTTTGCATTGTTATAAAGGTAAAGATTAGGCAGACTCTTCATTATCAGATGGCAGCTGGATTACTATAAGTCGGCTCTTGGCATCTTTTAGTACATTTTAAAAATAGTTTCAATTATCTGTGACCAAAAGATGCCACGTAGTCATAGAGATGACTCACTGTGTTGCCAGTAGATGCGGGGCTAAAAATAATGGCTATTCTATGACTGTCATATGTGTTCACAGAGGGAGATGGCTGACTTAGGGGTATCTGTTCTACTGGATTGATTACAATCAGACATCGTTTTTCTGCCAAAGATTATCTCAATGTTCTATATATTAAATACAATGTTCTACATACAGCTACTCCCTATGAAACTGAATTCTAAATTTAGTCTTAACCACCTTATTTCACATTTTTCAGGAGTTACATTTGTCATTTGGTTTATAATCTCGCCTATCTGATCTAAACTGTTCACTTCTGCCTTTTATTTTCTTGCTCATCTGGAAGCTAAATCAACAAAACAGCTTGGCACAGTAAATCATATGCTCTCACCATGGAGTTCTATCATATTTTTTTAAAATAAAAAGTCATCCAAGATATTCTATTATCAACGGTAAAAAAAAAAAAGAAAAAATAAATTTTTCCCCTAAAAGGAACAGAAAGAATGTTTAGCACTCTAAGAGATGTGTGTGGAATGTCGAAGACCAAAGGGCAAATACATTTTTATAACTACATTAAGTAACAAATGGAGCTGCACAGAATTATTCAGCTAAAATTCATGCTGAGTTGAACAATACCAGGGTACAGCCACTCACCTTACATGAGTGTTTTACCTTATAAGCAAACTTACATTCCAGCTGAAGACTTCTTTAGCTCTCTGCCATTTTGATATTAGGTTTCATCACATTTTAACCAGAACGTCTGTTTGGAATCATCTTGAGGTAATACTGATGTAGAGAAAGCCAGTAATGAAAGCTCTGTAGCATACACACGTGAACAAAAGCAAATAAATCACAATCACTTAACCAGTGATCAAAGCTCGCTATTAATTAATGGGAGTATTCTGAAGCATTCAACGTAGGAATTATAATAATAGCATAAAAGGAAAACAGAAAAGATGTGTTTTTCAATCAACCATTATAAAAAGCAAATAAATTTTTTGCTGAAAAGACCCTTGAAAGTATTTGGAATCTTATTTTCAGAAGATACAGGAATATGCGATATTCATATGCACAAGATTTCATAAATAAAGCTAACTGAGCCTGTGCCTCATTAACGTAACTTATGAAACCGCTGCCCAGGTCCAGGAGCTGCAGGGGAAGGTCTGTATAAAAAGTTTTTCAAGTCTGGCTAGAGTTTAAAATAACAATGAACAAGAAGTATGCTTGGTATTTTTCCCTTTATGTTGCAAGGGAAATACTACCGGTGAGATATTAAAGTAATGTACTTTAATCATCCATCTCCAAAGCTTAGGCTTTCTGCCCAGAGAATAAGAGGTAGGTGCCAGCCAGCCAAAACAAAATGTCTTAGCTTTGGCCTTCAACTGACTTTCTTGAATCTGCAGAAAAACAGTCCTGGAGAGTGTTATGAGGGTTGGAGTAGATCAGTGAAGTGATTGCAAAGATCTTCATTGTCTCACATCCTCAGGGACCTACCCCCACCTTGAGGAAAGGAGGTGGTTCGGTAGAAGTATACAAAAAGGAATGAGGAACTAGAGACTAATGAGCATGTTTGTGGCTCAGCTCAGCATCAGCTCCAACCTGGTGCAGATGTGATGGCTCTGACGTAATGGTAGGAGGCAGCTGCAGACGTGAGCAGGAAACAGTAGCCCTGGTTCCTCATGACTTGTGTGTGACATGCAAGCAATCTACACGTCCCCATGCTCTTCAGGAAGGCACTGAAAGAAGACCCAGTCTGTTGCTATGATCGTTCCAAAATGATGCATACCTATGCATGGAATACCGAGCCCTATGGTGGTGTATTTCATTCATATTGTTACTCAAAGCCTGTACCAATCTCATTCCTATCTGTAATGCCTACTTCTCCACTAGCACTAGATGCTTTCAATCTTTTTAAAATTGATAAGTTATTAGATGAAAATGCTATTTTATTATTATTTGTAAAGATTTCTTTCAGCATCTATGTCATAGGCCTTTATGAGGCCCACTTAAATAAAAACAACAGTTCTTTAAGTATTTACTATTTCCTTATCACTGTTCCAAATAGTTTACCTGTATTAACTCATTTAATCATCATAACTATCTTCTGAGAAAAATGTTACTCTCACCCCCATTATTTGGAAGAGGAAACTGAGCACAGAGATGCTAAATAACTTGTCCAAGGTCACTCAGCTAACTAGGATTCAAGCCCAAGCAGCCTGTCTCCAGATTTAGCACACTTCATTATCATGGGGGCAATTTTTATTAAGGCAACAGTTTAGATCTCTTTATTTTTCACAAGGTATAAAATTTACCCACTGACATGCATAGAATCTAAACTAGATGGGTCTATTTTCTTTTTTTTTTAATTTTTTTAATTTCAAAATATTAATTAAGGGGGTACAAATGTTTTTATTACATTCATATCTTATATAATGCTTAAGTCAGGGCATTTGTTAGGCCCATCAATTATGGAGACAATTTTAGAAGACAAGTGTATGGCATGAGGAAAGTGGAGCAGGGATACTTAAAGGTAATTGATGCTGAACCAAAGAAAAGTGTTAATTGACTAGAGAGGCCTGTCAGTTGACAACAGCTTAAAAGCAAATATCAGGAGTCATCACTAGTAGGTGTCCGGAGAACAAAAGTTGTAGAAAGGACTAACTAAGTCCTGGGAGAAAAAGAGAGAAGCCATTAAGTTGAACTCAAATGATACAATGATTTTGGTGTCCATTCGGCCACAAGAAGTGAAATCTGGAGAAGTTAAGAGGGAACTGTGGGCTCAGAGTGGACCAGGAGCTTTCTTCCTGGGACACTCCCTGGGCCCTTTCATGGAAGGTTTGTGGTTGGCAGTCTTCTGAGCCCTACAGAGAAAGATACGTCTCGTATTTACATGAGCATATAATAGAGATTGTCCTGACTCTACCATGAAAAGTCGCCTCAAATTAAATGCTTTTGGAATGGAGCAGGGCATCCTTGCTCTCATTTGTCAGTCGCCAGTTAAATGTTTTTCTAAACTGATGCATAAAATACTTAAATATTGTTACTTAAGAAAAAACAAGGCATTGCACGCACTTTTATGTAAAGATTCACATGAAACTTTAATAGTCATGGAATTAATTATTATTTCCTGACCCTGACAAGTAGCCCAAATTAAACCTACAAATGACCTCCAAGTCCGGTCAATTAGTAACCAAGAAAACGACCTACTCTCTTACAATTCTTACTTTTGTAGTTATAAGGAAAATTTTGCTCTCACTCATCATTAATAAGTTAAATTGTGTGTTCAATGAGCTTTCTAAAGGACAGAGATTTTTCAGTTTTTACCTTTTTTCACTTACACTGGCATTTTAGAAACTGAAAGAGAATCATGAAGAAGAGAGTTCGTGAGTTTCAAATGCATGAAAAGAAAAGGCAGGTAGCACGTGAAGAGAGTGAAAAGAATCTAAAATGCTTTGAACATTAAAAAAAAAAAAAAGAAATGATTATGTTTACTTTGGATTCCTGCTGAGATACAGACCCATCCATATTTTTTCCTTTCTACTTTAGATATCAACTTATAACTAGATCTATTAAGATCTCCAATTAACATGTGGACAGCAAAAATTTCAAAGTAAGGAAAACGAAAGAAAGGCAAAGACATTTTTATTCCTCTTCAGTATTTTCTCTCACAGTTTCTCCAATTTCCATCCCACATAGGGAAATTGGTATGTACTGAAGATTGTTATTGCCTCTGAACATATAAGAGCTGTGACACAAAAGGAACTTTGGGACTTTCTGATTTATTGCTTTATCATTTTTAGTGCCATCTCTGTTCATCCTCAAATCCAGGGCAGGCTACAGGACATATTAAAAGAGCACCATTTTCTGGATTTTCTTTTTAAAGGGCAAAGCACTTACCATTTTCTACATATAAAGCACTTATCTTTCAGCTCACTGTTTTTAGTGAACACCATGGAAGCCTCCTTTTTAAACCTCTTTAATACAGGAAAATCTATTTTCCTCATTTTCTACCAACTTTTGAATTTTTATGCACCATGATTCTTATTTTCCTGAAAATTACAGCTATTTCAGCCTATATTCTCCTTTTAAGGAAATTGTGTTTTTGTCACACACTATATATGTGCGTGTGTGTGTACATATATATAAATGCACATTCAAATCCAAGCTAGAACTGACTCCAAACTGTGCGGGTCCACGCGTTCCTTTCTGTCAGCATTGTCGGAGTCTACCACCTGCTGTCTAAAGAGGCAAATCCCAGCCACTATACCCACTACCTCCACCACAAGGGACCAGAAAGCTTAAAGGCACAGGTCATCTAGAATTACAACTATAGTACCCATACACTTAGCAAATAACCGTGGTTGAACTTTAAATGTAGCCAAATACCTGCTCTTGAGTCCATTCTAAATTTTCTTGCTCTTCCTTCCCATGAACCAAACTCTGGTTCCAGATTTTGATATGAATGCCTCTATTTAAACCCCGATTATGTTTATTTATTCATTTCCTCCTTACACTAGTGCCCTTAATAATTCTTTGTCACAGGCGATTGCAAAGCTCACTTCCATCTTTTCATGAGCTCTAGGAAAGGAATTGACAAACGTTTCTTCTTCAAGGGCCATAAAATAAATATTTCAGGCTTTACAGGCCATAGTGTCTATGTTGTACTACTCCACTTGGCCATTTTAGCTCTAGAGCAGCCATAGACAATATGTGTACCAGTACATATGGTTGTGTTCCAATAAAATTTTAAGTGTGCTGATTTTGCTCTCCGCCTTTAGTTTACAAATCCCTGCTCTAAGATATAATCTAATACTTCTTATCTTAGCTGTTCACCACATTAACATTTCCAAAACCAATTTAAAATGTCAGAAAATAAAATTGAATTCACATTTGAAAATCAGTACACATATGTGCCAAATGTTACAAATTTTAAAATTCCACCTAAATCTTTTTTTAGGACAGTTATCAAAAGCCCATTAACTTTCAAAAAATTGACTGTTTTCAGAAGCAATGGGTCATCAAATACACTCTCACAATTAAATGGAAGTACCTTCCCGTTACAATTCCATTTTACATTTAAGTAATGTTTGTCCCTTCACCACCACCGCCTTATAGCATTACAAGTAATTCTAAGTAGTCTTTCATATATTACCATGTTAAAACAAGCACAAAGGATAGAAACAAAGAAAATTTAGTGCAAAAGCCCAAAATTTTTACTGGATTGAAATACAGCAAGTTTGAATTCCCAATTTGCACACTATGGTAATTGCAGAGATAAAAGTTATTTAAAAAGAATACCTACCCCAAAACTTAAGTTTACCAAAAACATTTTTCCAATTCTAATTTGGAACATCTGATAAGAAATTGCTAATTAAGAAAAATTAACTTTGCAAGTTCTCTCTTACCATATGGACATATTGCCACTCAAGGATTTCTTCTTCTTATCTATTTTAGTCCCAGTGCTATGAGGTTATCTTTCTTAGAACAAATTTAAGTTTGAAACATGGAAATTTGGGATTTAGAAATGGACTCTATTTGATTAGCATTAAAGTTTCATTCTGCACATAAAAATTATTAAAATTGTAGATAATTTGAAAATAATATGTGCAATTTTATTTGTCAATTAAAAGGAAAAGTGAGAGCGAGAGAACAAATTGTTAAAATTGTGGATAATCCCAAAATAATAAAATATGAAATTTTCTAACCTTTTACCTTGACACCTAAATTCCTGCCCCTCAAGCCACAACTACACACTCATTTCACAAATAAATTTAATGAAAATATTTTTTACCATTAAATCCATGGCAATCTTATATTCCCATTCAAATAAACTTTAAAACCTCAAAATCTTTTGTTTTTATTCCAGTTAGTGCCCAGTATATTTGCAAAATTCCAGAAACTCAAAAACAAAATTTCTTGCCAGGGAATCTACTTAAAAGCAGAATTACTCATAGATAAAACCTTTAACTTGGAGAGAGCTTCATCTTTAATTTCTCTTTCTAAGATGTTTATTGAAGTGAATTATTCCCAAATTTATTTCTACTCTGCCATTTCTAATATTTTTAACATGCATTCTCCTTTCTTGCAATACTTTGCAACAAAAACTTTGCTGTCTTCTAAGAAGTTAACTTGAATTAGATTTCTGTTCAAAAGAGTCTAGTTTTTTTCGTTAGTAACTATTACAATAATACTTAAGTAAATAATATTTAATACTTAATTCAATATATCAGATGAATTAATTAACAATCTATTAAAAAGTATATTTTGTGTAAAGTGTCTGATTTGATTTCTTCATTTATCCATCAGTTATTTGAAAATTAGGTAGAATAAAGCAAATAAGCCACTAAAAATGTTCTACTTTTTGAAATCAGCTTCATGAACGAGAAATAGTCTCATATCACTAAATAAAATAGGGCAAAAAAGAAAAACCTGCCCCTGATTTTTTATCCAGATAACATTTATTGAGTTAATTTTATAAAACATATCTGTACATCCTAATGCTTGCACAATGAAATACTGGGTCATGAAAGTCAATTAGGAATGTGAATATTAAAGATGACACAGAATCTCTAAAATATAACTTTTATTTTCATTTATTGATTGACTTTTTAAAACTGACAGATAAAATTATATGTATTTATCAAGTACAATACTTTTTGAAGTATATATACATTGTGGAATGATGAAATCTAGCTGATTAACATATGCATTACCTTACACGGTTATCATTTTTGTGGTGAAAACACTTAACATCCACTCTCTTAGCATTTTTCAAGAATATGATACATCATCATTAACTATATTCATCATGCTGTGCAATAGACCTCTTGGACTTATGTGTCCTAATTGTAATTTTTTATCTTTTGGCCAACGTATCCCCAACTCACACACCCCACCCCCACCCCCACCCCAACTAATCCAGCCTCTGGTAACCACTATTCAACCCTATTTCTATGAGAGAAATTGACCCTGATTGATCTTGCATGGGGAAATTTTAAACCATCACTAATCAGAAAAACTCGATTTTAGTTCATTTTGATTGTTTATTCAATTTTGTTGAGATAAATTAAAACTTTACTCAGTGCTGGGATTGTAATTTAAGTATCTATATGATTCATGTTTCCACACAGTTTTAGAAAATGAAATGCCACATTTCAACTCATCTTAACTAATGAAATATCATTCAATAAATTAAACCCTGCTGTGTTTTGAAGCTGGCCTACAATTCACAGTGACTATTTGTACCCTGTTAGAGATTTTAGGACAAGGTGAAAAATCAAAAATAATGACAGATGGGAATTTCTAGCAAATCCATAGCAACCTGCAATCTCATGTGCATGTGTATGTTTGTTCATTGTTTCATAGTTTACTAATGATTCATATTCATTGAATATGATCTTGTTAAGATGCTGTCAAAGGGAGTACTTTATTCAAAACCTCATTCCTTCATTAAGAAATCTATCATACGTCTCATAATCTGAGCCTTTCTTTTTTCCGTGAATGTTTCACATTTTACATTTTTTAAAGTGACTAAAGCAATCTATCTTGTTTGGAAATAGCAATTCCGCAAAAGAATGAATTGCACATTTTGTGATACAAACTCAAATACATTACATTTGTCTGGTTTTCTATTAATATTCATGAAATTTTTTGTACTATTTGTTTTCTAGATTGTATTTAATTCAGTTCCCACTTTTCTACTAAATGTGGTTGAATAAAAAGCCCAAATTGCTATTTTGTGAAGTGTACTGAAGTGTTAATGTGTAATGTGGTTAAAAATGACTAATGAAAAAGTTAATAGGACCTTTTTCCACAGTCTACTTCCCAATATGTTCTATAACATGCTTGCATTATCACTGGTCTGTTTAGATTTGGGCATAATATAAAAATATTTGCCACTGTCATCATTGTAAAATCTAATAAGATAGAATATAACACAGGAGAGTAGTATAAAACCATATTTAAAAATTCCAATTATTTAGTTGCCCATTATATGATCCAGCTATGTTTTCCATAGTCATCTTAGGCTCTGCATTTCCAAAACATAATGCTTTATAATATCTAACACCTCAAATATTCTCTTCCTCCTTTAATACTCATCATAGTTATTGAAAATAGTTGAATGCATGTGCTTTGGAATTAGATAGTCCTAGGTTCAAATCCCAGCTATGCCACTATCCTCTGTGTGGTCTTGGGCAAGTTACTTAACCCGAGTGTCTTCATCTGTAGAAGGTAAATAATAATTGTTACATCATACATTAAAAGAGATGATGCAAATAAAGTGTTTATCAGCATCCTAAATCAGTTATCGAGAAGTCTTTCTTAGTTTCCTTCTTTATCAGACACTTTACAGCCAACTTAGGCTCAAGTTTTGTCACCCCTCAAATGTCTAAATAACTCTCACCCTGTTCCTTCCTCTTCATCCCCACTGTGACAGCCTTAGCGCATGGCCTTACTGTTCACCTGCATAATATCTGTGTCCTCCTCCATGGTCTCCCTGCCTAAATTCTAACCCTCTCCAATCCAGCTTCCACAAGACCTCCAGAATAATGTCACTAAATGTTTGGAATAATGTCACTGCACTGCAAATCTGATTATTTTATTTTTACAAATTAAACTTTCAATAGCCTAAATTGAAAACCATTGGGATGATTTTTAAGGCCCTCCCTGGTCTGAGATGTAGCTCCTGCTTACATGGTCAGCATCATCTCTCTCTGCTTCCTCCTCATTCTCCACCCAAACTCCTTCACACTTAATGGTCCTGTCATCTTCACATGCTTTTGTATGTGCTATTTCCTAGTCTGGATAGGAGAAAAGCAACAAATACCTCTCCAAATAGATCTAAGATGTCACTTTACTGTGCTATACAACAGAACTTGCTATGTAAAATCTCTTGAAAGATTACTTATTTGGTTATTACAGAAAGAATAAGTATAAATCAGAATTCTAGTTCAAAATCTTTTCAGACATACAGCACCACTCTTATTGCTAACACAAACTAATGCCTTCAACAAGATCATAGGTAGAGCCTTCCAAACCAAAACTTCAGAGGTAAGCCCAGAATCCAATTTTAATAGGATATGCCAGAGGGAACTTTTGAGAATTTATAATGAGATTTCCTAATAATCACTTTCTTATATAAGGTTAAATGTAACAGAATTTAAAAAGGTGAAAATTAAAAATTTTTTAAAGCAGTGCAGTGAAAAAAATTTTATAAAGAAAAAAGTATTTAGGATGTCACGAAAATGGTATTAATATACAATAAGAAAAAATAAGAAGCATCAATTTGAAAATTATCCTCTTACTGGTATTACCTGGAGTAATGTGTCAAATTTTCCCTGCACATTTTCAGTGATCCAGTTGCATGTTACCTGATTCTTTACGCTGATTTCATAGAAGTATTATTGCTTCTCATTGGCAGGTGAAAATAAACATATTCTAGGCACTAAAAAACCAACATCAGAGTACTTTCAATGCCCCGTTCTGGTTTTCTCACTCAATGGCCTGGACATATTTGATGTGTCAACTCCATATCTATCCCTGCCCTTCCTAGTGCCCTTCTCCTCCCTGTGAGTCACAGATTTTTAAGACTATAACTGCACTTTACCCTCATGGCTAGAGATCTCCATCAAATTCATTATTATGGATTTTCTCTGTGGTAGCACAGTTTGCAAGAATTCAAATGTCGGTTAAATTATTCTAATACTGTCATGTAGCTCTATCGCACTGGACGAGTAAACACAAATTAACCACAGTCATGGATGAAGGAAGATTAAATACACTTAATCTCTTTACTGTCTCTATAATCAAGAGAAAATGGTCATTCATAAAGAGTTTCTCAAACTGGGCCCTATGGACACTTTGGACCAGATGATTCCGCATTGTGGAGGCCTGTCCTGTGCACTGCCGGGCGTTTAGCAGCATCCGTGGCCACTATGTGCCAGATATCAGTAGCCTCCACCCTCCCCCTACCCTTCAGTTGTGACAGTCTCTAGACACTGATGTCTAGCTATTCCCTGTTTCTGAACATAATTCCATTTTTAATTTCAAGTAGAAAGCAGATGCCTTATTCTTTAAAATGCTCATTACTGCATGTTGCTTTGGTAAGTAGGATACTAATAATAGAAATGTGCAACTTCATCTTGTTGCAGCTTAAACTTATTTTTCCTTCAGTGGTAAGAGAATGCCATGTGTTTGTTCCTTGTTGCTATTCATTGCATGTTTAAGATTGTCCATTATTCTTCTTAATCCTCTAGTCGTATTATTTTCTGGCTTGATAAGTCCGATTCCTTTGACCTCTACAACTTTAAGACAGCATAGCACAGTACAGATATTCCCAAACTCTTGTGCATAATGGTAATTTCAAAAAGTACTGGCATCTATGTCCCCTAGAGATTGGGAGTTAATTAGTATGGGGTGTGGCCTGACTGTTGTAATTTTTTAAGCCTACCCACCCCCCCCCCGAGAAGATTCCAATGTGGAGACAAGTTTAGAGACTGCTGGCATAAGAGTTAAGCATGCAGACACAGGGCCAGGCTGGTTGGGGCCAAAGCTGGGTTCAGCTCCTTGAGAGCATGTGCAAGTCACTTGCACTCCTGCGCTTCAGTTCCTTTATCTGTAAAATGGATACTGTACAATAATATTGCCTACTTCTGGAGGTTACGAGCTAATGTATGTAATACGTATAAAAGCAATTGGTCCCTTGCATTTAGTAAGGCTTATTCAAGCTAGTAGTAGTAGCAGTGTTAGTAGTATCATCACTTTTTATCACCCTCAATCATTTTCTCTTCAACTTCTGTTTTGTTTCGTTTCATTTTAACTTAACACTTAATGGACCCTGGATGTGGCCTACCATAAGTACACTCCTATTATAGAGCATTACCTAACACAGGCATGCCCAATGACAATATATTAGGAATCTAGAGCCATTTTTACTTCCACTCACTTTGTTGAATTTATGCTGATTAAATCAGTGTCCCTGACAAATTAGACTGCACTGTGAAAATGTTCAAGACACTGCTGCTTTCTGATTTTTTTTCAGCTACTCCACAGCTGAATATTTGTTAAGGCCAAATTCTCTACATTATATATATATATCTTACCAGTGGTAAGTCTACTCACAATTCAATATATACATATTCTAATCTCACTTGTGTCCAAATTACATTATAACTATTAAATTTACATATATAAAACATTATCAATATAACTAATTTGGAGGAGGGTTCTAGAAAACTAAATAATTTTTAATTTTTCTAGTACTAAGTTTATTTTCTTGTTAACATCCCTAACCTAAATATAATTAAATTAATGTATTAAATATTTTCAATGTAAATTTAAAACAGGCAAAAAATTTTAACAATTAATGAAGGTGTTATGTCTACGTATATAATTTGTTGGAAAAATCTGCAGCAGAATTTCTGACCTACTTTAGACAGTGATTAACCTTATTATTATAGTTATCATTGTTTGCTTAAAATTTATTTATTAATACTCTTTCTCAAATTCAAAGATAAAATTATCCCTTGAACAATTTACCTAAAATCAGTCAGAATCCTTGATACTTTTCACTTTCATCTTAATCCTCTTGAGAAAGTAAAATAACATGTCTTTCTAGAATTCAGCAGGAAATCACTTTTAATAGCTATGTGCCTATTAGGGTAAAAGGATCTTGTCTTCTCTGAAGGAAGCAGACTTGTGATGAGTCAGTGAAAATATATTTGAGGAATGTTTTGACTCACTGCGTGAGAAGTAGAGACAAAAATAAGACAAACAAACCAATTAAAAAATGAGTGAAAGACTTGACTAGACATTTCTCTAAAGAAGACATATAGATGGCTGTGACATAATAAAATACAAATTTCCTCTCCATTCCCAATTCCTGGCACAGAGTTTCTAAAATTCTTATAACCCAAGAGACAGGGGTGATAGGAGTATCTTTTGGTATAATATTTGGTCTGACACTCTGCTTCCTGAGTTAAGAGCTTCTAAGACTCTGGGAATTTCCTCCAGGAAGAGGGAGGATTAACTTAGCCTTCTATAAGCTAATCACCAGTGGCCATTGATTTAATCAATCATGCCTATGCAATGGAACCTCCATAGAAACCCCAAACAGCAGAGTTCAGAGAGTTTTTGGGTTGGTGAACGAATTGAGGTGCTGGGAGGGTGGCATGACTAGAGAGGGTATGGAAGCTCTGCACCCCTCACCATACCTTGTCCTATACATCTCTTCCATGGGGCTGTTCTTGAGTAATAAACCAGTAATAGTAAGTAAAGTGTTTCCCTGTGTTCTTTGAGCCATAATAGCAAATTATTAAAATGAAAGAGGGAGAATATGGGAACCCCCAATTTGTAGCCAAATCAGACGGAAGTATAGGTAAACTGAAGTCCCATTGCCATACTTAGGATTGACATCTGAAGTGAGGAGCAGTCTTTTAGGACTGAGCCCTTAAATTGTGGGCTCTGTGCTAACTACAGGAAGTGGCAGAATTGAGTTAAATTGTAGGACACCCAGTTGTTGTCCACAGAGAACTGGAGAATTCCTTGGTGTAGAAAACCCACATATTTAGTGTCAGAAGTGTTGTAAATATAGAAAAATGGTTTTTCCCTTTAATGGCCAATAAGCACTTAAAGAAATGCTCAAAATCATTTGTCATTAGGGAAATGCAGTTAAAAACCACATGAGATACCACTTAACACCTACTAAAATTGACAACATTTTTATTAAAAATATAAAAAATGGTGAATCTGTGGCAAAATTGGGACCCTCATATATTGCTAGTAAGAATGTAACATGGTACAGACACTGTAGAAAACAATTTGATGGTTGCTGAAAAAGTTAAACACAGAATTACTATATGACCCAGCAATTCCACTCCTATATGTACACTTGAAAGAATCAAAAACACGAACTTAAACAGATATTTGTATGCCAATGTTCATAGCAGGATTATTCACAACAGTCCAAAGCTGACCAAGTGTCCATCAATAGATGATTGGATAAACAAAATATGATATATATATAATACATACAGTAGAATATTATTCAGACATAAGAAGGAAGTTCTGATACATGCTGCAACATGGATAAATCTTGAAGACTTTATGCTAAGTGAAATAATGCAGACACAAAAAGGCCAATATTATATGATTCCACTTATATGAAATATATGTAATAGACAAATTCATAGAGACAGAAGTTAGATTAGACATTACCATGGGCTGAGGAAAGGCAGAATGGGGAATTATTCCTTAATGGTTTGTTGAAGTTAAATAAAATATAGAGACAAATCTCTACATTTAAAATGTTTTATTTAGGAAATAAGAATTTCAATTCAGGGCATACACAGACCAGGTGGTCTTCGGTATGTCTGAAGAACAAAGAGAAAGGTTGAAGTTTTTATAAAAAGAAGAAATCTTATGTATTGTTCTTTAAGGAAATTCATTGGCACTGGTGAAGTTTTGGGGGGTTGGCAAGTTCTGATTAGCAAGTGAGGGCAGTGGGTAAAACTATTCTTAGAGTAGCAGCAGGTTGTTTCAGTAGCTATTAGATAAAACTGGTTTCAGGTTACAGCAGGCAATTTCAGCAGCCAGGCTCACAGAGAATTATATTCCTGAAGCAATGTTATACACTACAAGTGCTTTTTCCCCCTGGCTTCTCAACTCTGTTTTAGTTGGTTATGACAAGAATGACCCAATTCATATGATCAACTTTCACAGGTTATAGTTTCTTTTTAAAATGATGAAAAGTTTGGAAAATAGGCAATGATGATAATTGCACAATATTGTCAAAGTACTTAATGCCACTAAATTGTACCCTTAAACATTGTTAAAATGCTAAATTTATTTATATATATATATATTCTTACTACAATAAAAATAGGTTAGAAAAAATATCTCTCACGAAAAGATTCTCAGTACCCAAGGGCTGAGGACATTTTAGACACAAATATTATATGGTATGCCCACTTTTATTTATTCCCAGGAAGTCTTTGATGAAAAGATGTAAAGAGTGAAGACAAATTTTAAAAATTACAAACTCACCCAAACTACTTTCATACATTTATGGCCAGCGAGAATGGAAGCTGGCACAGAAACTAGATGTCAGTAGCATCCTCGTGCCCTGCTGTGACAAACAATCATGTCCCCAGACATTGTCAGATGTTCTCCAGGGGTCAAAAACCCCAGTATAGAACCATGCCTTAAGATAACCCATGTGTGGTATTGAACCCAGTACCTGCCTTAAGAAAATACTCAATAAAGAGTAACTATGATGGGGAAAAGAAAGGAATGGCTTTTGCAGAAACAGTAGCAGACCTCCTAAACACTGAAGAAATGGTCTTTAAAAAAAACTATGATTTCAAGGAATTCTAGGTTTTCTTGGTATAAAGAACTTATGATTTTAACATTGTATTATTCTCTCCAGAATTAAGACACTAGCACTATCAGATGATTTCAAGGCAAAGTAACACACATGGAAAAGTTTGCTACGTTGATTGTCTATCAACAAAATGACTGCAATGGGTAAAACCCTTGAATATCAGTGTTTCTTTTTATCATAGATAGCAAATACAATCCCTCCCCCAGAAAGCAATAAAAACATTTAAGGGAGGATGTTTTAGACTCCAGAATGTCATCTGGAAGAGAAATAGAAATTGTTGAATAATTTTTACCATTTCTTTTCTGATTACTACCATGACTATATTCGCCCCATGAAGCCTTCAGTATCTGGGGAAAGACTGAACATAATCTCCTTTGTACTTTATAGAGGTCTGTTAGAATGCTTTTATCACTCTATTTGAATTACAATAAATGCGGATACTAGATTTTAGATGTTTGCAAAAGACGTATGTTGATTATATCAGTGTTTTCTGTCAAATTAGATTACTCTGTGAAAATGTTAAAAAGGAGATACACTATTGCTTTCTGATCTATTTCATAGCCTCTCCACAGCTGAGATATTTGTTAAACCCAAATCATTTAGATTATCTGTATATCTTAATAAGGTGTCCATTTACAGTTCAATATATACACATTCTAATCTCATTCATCTCTGAATCCAATTTTAACTATTGAATACTGCTAGCATTCAAATTTTGCCTCTTATTTTTAACATCGTTTCATTTAAAAAATAAAGAAATCTGCTCCTTATTTGTTTCTTGCAGTTGCTATAAGACATTGCCACAAACTTGGTGGCTTAAAACAACAGAAATGTATTATCTCACAGTTCTGGAGGCCAGGAGTCTGAAATCAAGGTGTTGTGTAGACAGACCACACTCCCTCTAAAAGCTCGGAGGGAAAATCCATTCCTCCTCTTCTGCCTTCCAGTCACTGCTGGCATTCCTTGGTGTTCCTTGGCTTATGGTTGCAACATTCCAGTCTCTGCCTCTGTCTTCACAACACTTCTCCTCTGTGTGAGTCTGTAATCACTCTCTCCCCATCTGTCTCTCTCTTACAAGAACACTTGCGATGAATGACGTTTAGGACACACCCAGATAATCCAGGATGATCTCTTCACCTCACCAGAATGCTTAATTTCTAATCACATTTATAAAAGACCCTTTTTCCAAATAAGGTAACTTTTACAGATTCTAAGGATTAGAACAAAGCAATATCTTTAAGGGACCATTTTTCCACCACATGCTACATGTCAGCATATGAAAAACAAAAATGTTACCAAAATCAAATTTCAATTGAGATACCATACAAAAGGTGTCTGTTATTCAACTGTGTAACTACAAAACCCATTCGATTTTTAAATTATTAGTTTATCCTCACTCGAAGTAATGTGCAAGTCAAAACATATTCTTAACGTAGATATTTAAGGAATTTGGATTTAATGAGAAAGCAAGAAGAAACACATGAACAAAAAAACTAAATATATAAAAAGAGATCATTTTCCCTAAATGTGCTATTATGATTCCAACCTGGTTTTTATAAGTAGGTCTAGTCACAACTATGTCTTCATTTACTTTCCAACGGAAACTTCATTAATTTATGTTTTGAAATGAAATATCCTGTGGTGGCATATTTTTAAAGTGTAATGTGGTTGGAAGAGACAAGATGGCTGATTAGAGACATCGGTTGCAAGATCATCTCAGAAGGATGGAAAAGTCTTGTTCAAAAAAAAAAAATAGCTGAAGCGTAACTCTGAGGGAAAAGTTCCAGAATCTACCAGATTCCATGGGAAGAAGTTGTGGAGCGGAACAAGAAGGAGCAAGACCTTGCTAGACATCAACCCCCAAGAGGCTTTGAACCTAGCAGAAAGGCCGCCTCCGGGGTCTCAGGACCTCCAGCCTGTGGGACTGACATAGCGACCAGTGATTCACAGCAGAACCACCCAGCTATCTACAAGTGGAGCCAAATGAGGCCATGGGCGCCTGAGCTCCAGCCCCAGTCCTTGCCCCAAGCAAGCACCAGAGCAGCTGGCTCATGCCTCCAGTCCCCAGGCATGCTGCCCCTGCAGGCCAGGAAGTCGGAGCCAAGCAAGTTGCAAGAACGCCTCTCCGCCTGAGGAAAGCTTCTCCTGCAGTTGCCAGCAAGAGCAGGCATGGGGTCTGCCTGCTGCCACTGGAGGAGTTTATCCTAAAGCCACCAGCAGAAGGAGACATCAGGAAAGGGAAAAAATGGCGGATTAGAAGCAGCCGGTGAATCCACAGCTCCTAAGGAAAGAAGAGTAAATAGGAAGCAGCTGCGTACCTACGGACAGCTGTTCTCAGAAGGAACATTGTGAAATCGCAGAGAAGCAGCGGTACTCTCAGCGTGGAAAAGAAAAGGTGACAGGGTGATACATTTGTTAATATCAAAGCATGTGCCGGGAAGATTAGCAGGTTAGAGCACTGGGGCACCGTGTTTACCTTGCAGGTGCTGTGGCTGAGTTGGGAGAGGGCTCTCTCGGCTGCCACAGATAGGGAACCTGCCTGGAGTCTGTGCAGAGTCACTGCACTGACAACAGGTGTGGTGGGGATTGGGCAGCAACTAAAGCTATCCTGAGCTCTTGGGTGCCTGGTACCAGGCCGACATGGGACTCAGCTTTGTGGCTGCAGCCTTCACATTGCCTCCACCGGGCTGGGGAGGAAGCGCATCATTGGAAGGCTCCTCTAAGCCGTACCCGGTGACTGGAAGCCAAGCGCCCCTCCCTAACAGCACAACAAGATCTGATCACATGGGCTCCGATCTGGGAGGCTTTGGACAATTGTTTGGTAGGTCCTAGGGGGTATGGGGAGAACTCCACATCCCCTGGCAGCTGGAACCAACCTCCACCAAGGGAGTTGGCAGCTGGTCCCCAAGCCCGTGGAACAGCCTGCCACTTGCTTGGCCCAGACTCCAACTTCCTGGTCCCAACTGCCTGCTGGCTGCTCAGCCTTGACCCGGCCCTTCAGGTCGGATCAGTCCTGCTGAGGCAGGCCTGCTCTTGGCTCACGCACTGCTCAGAAGCCCTGCTTCTGGCTGCTCCCCAATCTCAGCTCTGAGGCTCACACATCAGAGCCTAAGGCTCCACGTCTGTGTCTCCAGAACTTCTGCCAGGTTCAGGACACTACCCCAAGATTCCAGCACCGCACATGGGCCCCAAGACCCCACCCTGGATCCTCCACCACTGGCATAGGAACTGCTCCAAAGTCCAATGCCCTGCCAGCAACCTCCTAGCCTCAAGCCACCAGTACACTGGGACCTGGTTTGAGCAAATGCCCACAGCCCAGGAACTTATGACCACTGCCTGGATAGCCTCACCCAGCTGCCACTAACACCTCTGTGGGGAGACCCTGGGCAAAGCAATCCCCATAATACCAGCCTCAGTGAAGAGGGTCTTGCCCAGCTCCCAACTCATACATCCTACAACTATCTGATAAGCAGCCCAACACCCATCACAAACAGCATCAAATATAGGCTTTAACAGAGGCAGCCTCAGGTGAACAGATAAAATCAGAACAACTTCATTACAGGGTTCTAGTGCACAAACGCCACCCCAGCTGCTTCAACATTGCGGGGGAGGAGAGGGGAGCACCAGTTAAGGACCTTCTTCTTCTAATTAAACAGGAGAGTTCCCGGCAAAGAACAGGTACCCCGCAAATCTATTTATCCCTGACTCGAGAAAAGAGGTTTCAGATGAGAAGAAACCAGAAAAAGGAGCCTGGCAACATGAAAAATCAAACAAATTGACACTTCCAAGGGATCACAATGGAGCCACAGTGGCGAACTTGAACTACAAGGAAACTATCAAAATGACAGAAATGGAATTCAGAGCATGGATGGCAAATAAGATGAATGGAATTGAAGAGAAATTTGAAAATCGACAAAAAGAAGCCAAAAAAAAAAAATTTCAGGAAATTAATGATAAAATCACTAAAGAGCTAGACAACATGCAACAGAATACAAAGAATACAATAGAACTCAGAGAAATGAAGGAGTCCTTTAGGGAATTTCAAAACACAGCAGAAAGTATCAGCAACAAATTAAACCAAGGAGAAGAAAGTATCTCAGAACTTGAAGACAGGTTTTCGAGCTAACCCAGACATTTAAAGAGGCAGAGAAGAGAATAAAAAAGGTGGAACAATTACTCAGAGAGATATGAGACTGTGCAAAGCAAACAACATACAAATTATAGGTATCCGTGAGGGAAAAGAAAGAGCTAAAAGCATGGAAAATCTATTCAAGGAAATTATTGAGGAAAACTTCCCCAGTATCACCAGAGATACAGACATCCACACAAGAGGGTCACTGAACTCTGGGAAGATTCATAACAAATAGGGCATCTACAAGATACACAGTAATCAACCTGGCCAAAGTCAAAATGAAGGAGAAAATTCTACAAGCAGGTAGACATAAGGAACAACTGACCTACAAAGGAAAACCCCTCAGGCTGACAGCAGATTTCTCAGTGGAAACCCTATAAGCCAGAAGGAAATGGGGACCCATCTTCAATCTTCTTAAACAGAACAACTATCAGCCTAGAATTTTGTATCCTGCAAAACTGAGTTTCACAACTGATGCAGAAATTAAGTCTTTTCCAGATAAGCAAACACTGAGGGAATTTGTCATGACCAGACCTGCCCTGTGGGGAAATATTCAGAACTGCATTATACACAGATCAGCACAATAGATACCCACCAGTGTAAAACCACTGAAAAAAGCTAAAGCTCACAACACTTATAAAAGAATAGCACTAGAAGAGAAACAAAGCAATAAGGTACTACCCAATAGGGAGAACATACTATCTACTGTCTCCAGAAGATGTATCTAAACCACAAGGATGCATGCAGGCTCAATATGAAAGGTTGGAAAAAAATATTCCACGCAAATGGAAACCAAAAGTGAGCAGGTATAGCCATTCTCATATCAGATAAAATTGACTTTAAATCAACAATACTAAAAAAAGACAAAGATGGTCATTGTATAATGGTAAAGGCAGCAAGTCAACAAGAAGACATAACAATCCTAGATATTTATACAACTAACACAAACAGATTAATAAAGCAAATTCTAATAAATCTAAGCAAAGAGATAAACAGCAGTATTATAATTGCCAGAGACTTCAACACCCCACTGACAGAACTGAACAGATCATCCAAGCAGATAATAAATAAACACTGGACTTAAATGGGACACTAGAACAAATGGGCCTAACAGACATATATAGAAGATTTTACCCAGAAACTACTGAATATACATTCTTCTCATCAGCACATGGGACATTCTACAAGATTGATTATATCTTAGGCCACAGAACATGTCTCAACAAATTCAAAGAAATAGAAATTGTACCATGTATCTTCTCAGACCACAGTGGAATAAAATTAGAAATCAACTCCAAGAGAAACACTCAATTCCACACAAGGTCATGAAAATTAACCTGCTGCTAATGATTATTCTGTCAATTATGACATTAAGATAGAAATTAAAAGATTTCTTGAACTGAACAACAAAGGGAACACAAGCTATCCAAATCTATGAGATTCAGTGAAAACATTCCTAAGAGGAAAATTCATAGTCTTAAATGCCCATATCAAAAAGGCAGAAAGATCACAAATTAATAGTCTAATTACAGGTATAAAGGTACTAGAAAAGGAAGAATAAAACAAAACCAAAGCCAGCAGAAGAAAAGAAATAACTAAGATCAGAGCAGAACTAAATGAAATGGAAAACAAACAAAATATAAAGGATCAACAAAACAAAGAGTTGATTCTTTGAAAAGATAAACAAAATTGATAGACCTCTTGCTGGATTAACCAGAAATAGAAGGGAAAGGACTCAAATAAGCTCAATCAGAAATGAAAATTGAAATATTATAGCTGATACCACAGAAATACAAAATGTTATCTCAGGACCAAATGGCAATAAACTTGGCACCAAAGTTTACACATAAGACATGGTTATAGATCAAACAGTGATAGGAGGATGGCAGCATGGGTCTTTGATTTCCCAGCATGTTATTTCTCATACAGGATAATTGAGCACTGGACAATATGGAAGAGAATACATGAGTTTCATAGGTGAATGGAAATGTACAAATCCCTTTACATAGCAGCAAACACACAGAGGTTTAAGTAACTTGCCCAAAGTCACATAGACAACTAGTTAAGGTCATAGTTGTATCACATTGACTATTATCTCCACTTTGTATTGAATAGATATGCTAAAAAACTAGCCTGCACAGAAAAAGCAGATAGATTTGTCATTGGGCGATGGGTAGGACAGGCAGCAGGTAAAGAAAAATGGTTCCTCTAAGAAAACAGTTCCACGGGCATGTTGGATCCTATATGACTCAAGTTCAATGACTTCAGATCAACATGTGTACATTTGTGTACATTATGCATCAGGTACTGTGCTTAGTGCTGAGGTTACCAGGGAGGATCAGATTCAGCCCCATTCTGAGGAATAGAGGCCGGAGAGAAAAACAAACACAAAACAAACCAGGGAACAATATAAAATGACGTGATTTTTGCAAGACCTCACCAGACTATGGGCTCAAATGAAATCCCATATTGTAATAATACAACTTCCTGAATATCTTTAGCTCTCTCAAATTCCTCACCTCCAGGAGGAAGGGTCCCATGATGGTAAATCACAGATGTTTTCAAATAAATTCACTCCCACAGCTCTGCCAAGCATTGTAATTCTCTTCCACGTACCCTTTCAGAAACCTGCCACCAACGCAACACCAACGTTATAATGTGTGGTAGCATGCCTCCCCCTCCTTCCTGTTACCTTCTATGAACAGGGTCCAAAAAGGGTGTTTGTGGAGTCTCAATGGATCTTGCCTTCATGTCTCCTTGCCCTCCTTGTGTACAAGAGTCCAGTCTTAGTATGAAACATCATGTCAGCCTGGAAAGGTTCAGGCAGAGAGACTGAGAATATGAGAAGTACGACTGATGGAAAGATATGATTCAGGGAGATAGAATGAAGGAAATCTTCAATCTTAAGAGAACTGAGTTAGTGGTGGAGGCAAAGATACCTTCAGAAGTAAAGGAAATTGAAAAATTTTCTTGTCTCACTTAAGCCAAAGAATTTGTCATTTGCTGCTAATTAGAAATAGATCAGCTAATTAGAGGAAAATTAAGGGAAATTTATAATACTCTCACTAGAAATAATAATAAAAAAAACTCTGTAATACATCAGCTAAGAGCATAGATTCTGGAGCTACAACTTGCAGGTTCAAAATTCAGTTCTTTCATTTACAAACTGTGTGACCTTGAACATATTGCTTAATCCCTAGGTGCCTCAATTTCCTCATCTTTAAATGGATTCATTTTAGCTCATAGGATGAATGTTATTTAATATTTTAATGTACCTGAGATAATGCTTGGTTCATAATAAATACTATGTAAATATTTATTAAATAAAGTAAATAATTATTTCATTGTATAGGCATACCTCACATATATTGCAAGTTCAATTCCAGATGACCACAATAAAGCAAATATCACAATAAAGCAAATATCACAATAAAGCAAGTCACACACATTTTGAAGTTTTCCAGTACCATATAGGAGTTATTTTATACTATACTGTTGTCTATTAAGTGTGTAATAGAATTATGTCTTATAAGACAATGTACATACCTTACCTTAAAAATACATTTTTCCTAAAAATTGGTAATGATCATCTGAGCCTTCAGTGATTCATGATCTTTTTGCTGGTGGAGGGACTTGCCTCGATGCTAATGGCTGCTGACTAATCAGGGTGGTGGTTGCTGAAGGTTGAGATGGCTACAGCAATTTCTTAAAATAAGACAACAAAGTAATCTGACACCTCGGTTGACCCTTCTTTTAACAAAAGATTTCTCTGTAGCATGTGATGCTGTTTGATAGCTTTTTATTCACACTAGAACTTTTCAAAATTGGAGTCAATCCATTTACACCCTATCACTGCTTTATCAACTAAGTCTATGTAGTATTCTAAATTCTTTGTTGTCATTTCAACAAGGTTCCACGGCCTTTGCATCAGGAATAGATTGCATCTCAAGAAACCAATTTCTTTGCCCATCCATAAGAAGCAACTGCTCATCTGTTCCAAGTTTGATCATGAAATTGCAGCAATTCAGTCTCATCTTCAGACTGCACTTCTGATTTTAGGTTTTCTTGCTATTTTCACTGCATCTGGAGTTACTACCTCCAGTGAAGTCTTGACCCTCGAAAAGTCATCCCTAAGGGTGAGAACCAACTTCTTCCAAACTTCCGTTCGTGTTGACATTTTGACCTCCTTCCACAAATCACAAAGGTTCCTAACGGCATCTAGAAAGGTGAATTCTTTGAAGAAGATTTTCAATTTATTTCACCCACATCCATCAGAGGGATCACTATCTATGGTAGCTGTAGCCTTACGAAATATATTTTTTAAATAATAAGATTTCAAAATCAAAATTACTCCTTGATCCATCTGCTGCAGAATGGATGTTATATTAAGACACATGAAAACAACATTAATCTCCTTGTGCATCTCCATCATGCTCCTGGGTGGCCAGGTGCATTGTCAATGAGCAGTTATTTTGAAAGGCATCTTTTTTTCTGAGCAGTAGGTCTCAACAATGGGCTTAAAATATTCAGTAAATCGTGATGCACACAGATGTGCTGTTGTCCAGGCTCTATTTTTTCATTTATAGAGCACAGCAGAGTAGATTTAGCATAATTCTTAAGAGCCTTAGGATTTTCAGAATGGTAAATGAGCATTGGCTTCAACGTAAAGTCAGCAACTGTATTAGGTCCTAACAAGAAAGTCAGCCTATCCTTTGAAGCTTTGAAGCCAGGAATTAACTCCTTTCTAATTATGAAAGTCCTAAATGGCATCTTCTTCCAGTAGAAGATGGTTTTATCTCCACTGAAAATCTATGAAACCACCTTCATCAATGATCTTAGCTAGATCTTCTAGATAACTTTCTGCTTCACTTTGTACTTTTTATGTTACGAAGACATCTTCTTTTTTAAAACCTCATGAACTAACCTCTGCTAGCTTCAAACTTTTCTTCTGTGGCTTCCTCAACTCTCTCAGCCTTCATAGAATTGAAGATAGTCGGGGCCTTCCTCTGAATTAGGCTTTGGCTTAAGGAATGTTGTGGCTGGTTACATCTTCTATCTGGACCACTAAAACTTCCTCCACAACAACAGTAAGACTGTTTTGCTTTCTCTTTCATGTGTTCACTGAAGCAGCACTTTTAATTTCCTTCAAAAACTTTTCCTTTGCATTCACAACTTACTTGGCTAAGTGGTGCAAGAAACCTAGCTTTCAGCCTATCTCAGCTTTCAACATGCTTTCCTCACTAAGCTTAATTATTTCTAGATTTTGATTTAAAAAGAGAGACATATGACTCTTTCTTTCACTTGAACACTTAGAGGTCATTTCAGCCTTATTAATTGGCCTAAATTCAATATTGTTGTGTCTCAGGGAATAGGGAGGCCAAAGGAAAGGTAGGGAAATGGGGAACAGTCAGTGAAGCAGTCAGAATACGCTCAACATTTATTGATTGCTGTCTTCTGTGGGTGTGGTTTGTGTCACCTCAAAACAATTACAATAGTAACATCAAGGATCACTGATCACAGATTGCCATAATAGGTATAATAATAATGACAAAGATTGAAATATTGTGAAAATTACTAAAATGTGATGCAGAGACACAAAATGAACCCATGCTGTTGGAAAAATAGCACTGAAAGACTTGCTCAAGGCAAAGTTGCCCCAAAACTTCCATATGTAAAAAAAAAAAAATACAATTTCTGTGAAGCACAATAAAACAAGACATGACTATATTCCATGATAAAAAGCCATTGCTAGTCGTAATAACACATTATACCCCATGAAGTCTCTATCAATTTGAAATATTGCATTCCAATGTGTCCTGATTGGTTAAATGTCACTTATAATAGGAGGTATGACGGAGCAGCACAAATGCACCAGGTGGTGAAATGAAGTTTCCTAAAGAAGAAGAAAAGCAAAAAAGGCTAAAGACGGAGGAAAATATATTTCCTTTACTTATTTGTTTGTTTCCTAGAAGCGACAAAGCTAGGCACTCCTAGAATTCTCTACTTTCATTTGAGCCTCACGAGCCTGGTAATCAAGAGGTGCCAGCTTGTGTTCTACGGGTAAAATCATCCTGGCATTACTAGCTGTCTCTGCTTCAGTGCAGCCTTGAACATGTTGCACAAATCCGTCAGCTCTCCTTAATGTTAGTCTACACTGCTGATGCCGGTGCCTTGGCCACATCTCCTCTAGTTTCCGTGAAAATTAACCTCTCAGGGAATGACGATATCGTTTCTCCTTACCCTCTGTGAGGACTTTCAGAAAACAACGTTTTTATTCACCTCCTCCTCCTCATCACCTACCACACTATTTCTCATATAATAGACATCTAATTATTTGTCTATTGAATCATTGGATTCATTTTTATTTGTATTTAAAATTATTTGCCTGAAAACTGATTTCTTTTATGTATTATTTTGTTACAAAAATTTTTCTTTCTTTTTTACCTCATATTAAAAGATATCTTAAATTGTATTTTAAATTGAGACTACAAACGTAAATAAAATTAATAGAGATTATAGATTTTAGAACTCATCAAATTTCTTTGTGATATTGGACCTATGAGCTTTGTAATAATTTAATTTGCTATTTGTATCAAGTAGTACAAAACATCCAAACCACCTCTATTAATGATTTTTCTCTTCTACATGAGATGACGTGGATTTTGGTACCACTTGGAGTATTTTATGTATCATCTTCTGGAAAAATTCCAAGACGTTTAGTGTAATTGTTTTTCTTATCAGGAACAACTCCAGGAATGTATTGTCTCTATTGCAAGAGTGCAAAACAAAGCATTTTTTTTCATCATCATGATCACTTATTCAATTAAATTCCCTTCAATCTTTAAATCGAAAGTGCTCTCATGGAAGCTATTTATAAGAAATAGATTCAAAATTAAAGAAGGGCTAGTAATTCTTTTTTAATCATTAAGCCTAGATTGCACGTATTTGTCAATCCCATCTATTTTTGTATTGGTTGAATTTCTAAAATTTTACTTGTCTGGGTTATCTCCAAATTGAAAGTTTGCTTGGGGTGGGAAATTAACTTGACTTTTCTTCTTTTCCTATAGGAAATTTAAAAGATGGGGAAGCTGTGTTTGACAAAGATGAGTAAGGACAGTTAGAGGGAGAAGTGACATACATAAAACCTCAGAAACCATAAAGAAAAAAATCATATGTAAGAGTGATAAATAGGTGCTCTTGACCAAAGAAAGTTAGATAAGCTGAGACAAAGGACACTTACATGGTGCGCTACCAGGCAAAGAAATGTGAAATCAAAGAGGTATTGATCTGCAACTCAGCTCAATGGATCACACTACAGGCTTTTTACACCTAGAGTGATGAGAATATTTACAACTTTGGCTCAGACGGTGCTTCTGAAATCTAAATCTTTTGCATCTCTATTAATCTACTCTCTCTTCATATTCTTTTTAATAAAAGCCAGGATTGTTACGAACTTCATTGGATTAAACATAATACAGTATAAATATTTCAACATTCATAAATGTTATAAATCTCAGTTAAAATGCACTGCCAGGAAAATTACATGCCACAAAAGGGTACTAACCGCATATTAATGGAAACTATAGGATTTAGAAAACAAGAAATCTACACACTTATGGTTAACTTAAGGCAATTTTATAAAAAAGAATCTTTTACTTTAACATATCTTAAAAAAGAATGGCAGGGAGACACATAGTCTTTTCCTAAGGAAAACTTACCTTCAGTTTCATTTATGACCTAACGGGAGTGAATCTCCACATGCCAATATCATCTGAATTGCTTTTTGTTCAATTGGAAAAGTGATCTGCTTATTACCTGAGTTTTTCCATATGGCCTTTCATCTTGAAAAACTTTACTTTTTCAAAATATGTGTCTGAGTTTAGTCATTAGGAAAGGATCAGGAATCAATATTTTTAAATCCTGAATTTTGATTAACCGTTCAGTGGATTGGATACAAACTACCCCAAAAAACTGTTAAAAACAAATAAACTGAGCAAATACTAAGTATTGGAAGTGAAAAGTAAAATTCAATAATCTGATATTTGTAAACTGAACATGTTTTAGGGGAAATATTCTTGGAACTCACATTCACCATCAAAGTGGATTGATCCAATTTAGATCTGTGAGCTAATAGATTATAAAATAAAGGATATTTTCTACTGTAATCTTAAATGAAATGCCAGCAGTGAAGTTGAGCTTTTCAACTTTCTTAATGCCCTTGCTCTAAATGAATACTTAAATGCTACTAAGAAATAGAAAACTCAGTGGTATGCTGGTTTTTAAAAATCTACTCTCGAGGAAAAAAACAACAAAAAAAAGAAAGGGTGTTGAATTTGTAGCATTTGCCAATTTCCCTGGCATGAATACTTCTACCATGGCCAATTTCAAGCCACCAGTGTGAATTCATGGGGTGCGGAGTCGGGACGAGATGTGCATAATCAGTTCTCGGGAGCCCGCGCCGTCCTGCTCCAGCACGTCATTGACAAGCCTCATCATCATGTTCAGATAGGTTAAAACTGGATGTCAAGTCAAAAAACAGCAACCTTTCTAGATACAAATTCAAATTTGTGTAATTATAATTGTCATTATGTGAATTTTCTTTTTTAAAAAAGAGAATTTTGGCTGTTCGAACATTTGCAGGCGCAACCCAGGAGACTGTGAAATCTGGAGAATATGCCATGAGCGCCATTGCACATGAATGGGGTGGTGTAGTCACAAGTAAAATCACAGTTCTTGGAAATCTCTGCTCTCTTGCAATGGTTGGTTGTATGTTCCCCTGACAACTGCTCTGGTTAATCAAGGGTGTAATGAAGCTCCTGCTTCAGTGGTCCTCAGGAATCGTCGCGGATTCTTTTCATAATATCAGGGCTTCACAGGAAAATGCCCTGGTTTTCTCTGTAATTTATTACTAAGTATATTTGGGCTGTTTTGTCAGTCAAAGGGAAGACTAAAATAATCTAAAACCGATGACCATCTCATGACTATAATCTAAAGACAGAAAGTCCCCACAACAATCACTTAGTAGAGATCACAGAGCTCTCTTTAAACAAGCTGTTTGTATGGCCAGGCTGGCCAACTCCGTGACGCTCTAAACCAACAGGGATGCTTCAAGGATGCTTTTTAAAAGCAATGTGTTTATGTTGCTTCTGTTTGACAAAGAGCCTGACACTGGCGTTTGTGCCTGATCCTTTTTTTACACTGTTTTAACATTTAAGTAGTGCTTGGTTACACTGACAACCTCAAGAAATATGACTGTGTTGATAGGGTTGCAGGAAAACCATTATACTCTTAAACGGTGTTTTCTTGAATTTGCTCACACAGCCATGGCAATTGCATTGGATAAGTGAACTGGTAAGAAAAGCTGTATGTCTCTGGACAGTTTTATCCATATTGCCTGATATCTAATCTTTGAAATATATTTTCCCATGTTTTCCTGTTAGAAAAACAGGGAGCTAAAACAATCACACTATCAATTAGGTCCTAGGTTAGTCTTTGTAGGCACCAAATGCCTTTCGGTGGTTCCATCTCTGCCATGTACCTTTACTGCCATCTGCTGATACTGAGTCTTTGGGCTCTGAGTCTTCCATCCTAGCTATTCCCATGCAGAGCTATCATAACTCAGCTAAAACTTTTTGCTGAACATCAAATCATGGCTGCTAACAATTGCACTTACTCTCTCTCGATCCTAAATCTAGCCTACAAAGATTTTTTTAAATAAAAGTTCTGAGCTAACGTTTAATTGATAATGTTATCCATTTGCTTCTGAGCAATAGACTTTCATTCTGTAAATATTAAGACTAGTTTTAGTCAGAAATTCAATCATTACTAATCTGGAAATTCATTTGTCTGCTATCTATATTGCAAGTTATCCATACATAGAACTGGTTTTCGCATTTATTTTCAAAGTCTAACTCTGGTAAAAGAAAGAAAGAAAAAGAGAGAGGGATGGAGGGAGAAATGTTTTATCAATGTTAATTCATACCCCAAATCTAAAATAAACAAGCTAGCATCATTGCTAATTAATAGCCAAGAACAGAGACAAGAGAAAAGAACATTTATGTTTTGCACCTGTGAAAGCATTCAGTATCATCATCAATTTTGCAATATTCCCCAGAAGCAGTTGGTGGTGTTCAATTTTGTTACTGTTACATCATGGCTTCATGCTACAATTATATATGAACTGTGTTTTGTGTACCTTCAGCACAGCAATGCGATAGTCCTTTAAAGCATTTCATATCATTATGGTTTAATGCCAGTGACTCATATAACTCCCAGATTTGACAAATCAAACACAGGTACCTTAGAAAAAAAATCCATGCTTCCTATTTCTCTCTGGAAAGAAAACAAACCACTTCACTTACATGCTTTTGAAATATGCTACTGGGAAAAAAAAAATGTGAAACAGATGCATTCAGATGCCTTTAGCACAAAACAAACCTGAGATTAAAAAAGCCAAAGAAATTAGTCTTTCCAAATTTAAAGCCTGCAAAATTGTAAAGTTACCTCTAAATGGTTTAACTTTTCTTCTTTCTGCCTCTCACAAATTAAAGATAATTTTCTATTTACATGATCTTTCAAAGGCTAGTCCTTAGTTTGATCTTTTATATTTGTCTTTATTAAAAAAGAAGAAAAAGAAAATGTGGGAATTCTGGTCAAGATGACTCTCTAACTTAACACTTTGACACTCCTCCTCAGCGTCAAACACATAGCAATGACAGAGAAAATTAAAAGTAGACAACTGCAAACATAAGGCAAGTTCAAAAACGAGATAAACGTATCCCTAAACAAGAAATACACAAAAATGCAAAGCAGCAAAAGAGCTAATACTGTAGGCTCGCCAAGATACAAGTCTAGAAATAGAAAAGCTCAGCTTCTACAAGGTAAAGGGAACTAAAACTGTTTGCTCAAGAAGACTTGTGAAAGGTTTGATATGGTTGTAGATATGTAAAGATAAATAAAATATACTGAAGAAATATAGAGAGGGGGAGAGAAAGAGGGAAAGAGAAAGAGAGAGGGAGGGAGAGAGACTGCTCTCTGGGATTCCAACTTTTAGGAAGCTGCCATCCCGGGAACACAACACAATGCAGTCAAAGTATCATGACCTGAACTCCACCAAGCAGTCTCTGTTGGCCCTGCAAATGAAACTGTGGATACCGTCGATATCACTGCAGGACAGAACTACTGAATTTCCATTATCCAAAATTCTGGTTTAGGTGTGAGAGGATCGGGCTGGATTCTCATTTGTCAGGTAGGGTTGGGGGGAGTAGACAAGGACAGGAGAAGGAGAGTGGGAATGGGCAAAAAGAGAAAGACACAAATACATCCCATTCAAAATAAGCCTGCACAGCACAATATCAGAACCCATGATGATACTGAGAAAGGAACCAATCAACAAATGAAATATGAATCACTCTAGATAAAATAATTTCTATGGAAGAATCAGACAAAAACTCTAAAATAAGTATTTTTATAATGCTAGAAAGTATAAATGAAGAAGTAATTTTCACTTAAAAGGGAAATTATAAAAATATAACAGGCAAAAATGAAACACAATTTTGGAAAAAACTTAAAATCTTGGGAATTAAAAAGTATTTATAGAAATTTAAAACTCAAGAGATGGGATAAACTCTAATCTGAAAACAGTTAAAGGAAAATGGGTCCCTAAGAAGAATATAGGACAGAGAATTTAAGAAATTTTTTTAAAAGAATGAAAGCAAGACTAAGAAATTTAGAGGACAGCTTAAGAGGCTTCTAAAAAATGTCTAGTATTAAATTCTACAAATAGAGAATTCAGGGAATACCAAAAAGCAATATTTAAGATGATTCAGGTGAGAATTTTCCAAAATTGAAATTTTCCAAAAGTACACTCAGAGTATTGAGAAGAATAAATAGTGATTAATCCACACCTAGACTCATTATCACAGATAAAGACAGGATCTTAAAGCTGCCAGAGAAACAAGGTAAAGGAGCAAAGGAACGGCTTTTAAATTGAACTGATAATGACTTCACATCTGCAATAGATTGCAGAAAATAATCAGGTACTATTTAAAGTTCTAAAAAGAAATTCAAAATTTTATGCACAGACCATTATTCAGGGGTGATATGAAATGTGATATGAGTTTACAATCCAGATACATGAACTATTAAAAGTGTATTTGACAAGAAGATAGATAAATAGATGTACCTGGAAGGAAGGCATGGAATACAGAAAACAACAGAAAAATGTTGGAAAGTTATTAAATCCTTGATTGTTTTTAAAAAATTGAATTTTTATCTTAAGAGGTAAAGTTGGAAAATATGTTCAATGTCCAAAATTTAGAAAATACAAATAAGCAAAAGACACATTTAAAAATCATCTTCATTCCCAGCATACAGAGACAGCCACTGTTAATGTAGTTCTGGTATTATCTCTATGCATATTTCCATAAAAATAATATCACATGATTCAAATTGTCTTTACCTCTTTTGCTATTTCACACAAATATCTTTTCATGTCACTAATTTTTGTTCTATAACTCTTGTTAAAGAGCTGGATAGGGCCGGGTGCGATGGCTAACACCTGTAATCCTAGCACTCTCGAAGGCCAAGGCGGGAGGATCGGTTGAGCTCAGGAGTTCGAGACCAGCCTGAGCAAGAGTGAGACCCCATCTCTACTAAAAATAGAAAAAAAAAATTAGCCGCACAACTAAAAATAGAAACAAAAAAATTAGCTGGGTGTGGTGGCTCGCGCCTGTACTCCCAGCTACTCGGGAGGCTGAGGCAGAAGGATTGCTTGAGCCCAGGAGTTTGAGGTTGCTGTGAGCTAGGATGATGCCACGGCACGCTAGCCCGGGTGACAGAGCAAGACTCTGTCTCATAAAAAAAAAAAAAAAAAAAAAAAGGCTGGATAGCATTAAATTACCTTAAAATAATTAATTAACCAATTCACTCTTCACTTTTTTACATTTTTATAACCTTTACCTTGGTTTTCAATACCCTGAACTTCCAGATTGAGCAGCATCTTCTCAAAATTTACAAATAAAGTATCTTTTCCAAATCATAATGTTTCTCCCTATATTTCTTAGCATACCTGAATATTATAAATCTAAAGTACAAGAATGTTAAGGACACTGAAAAAGATGTCTGTTTCAGTAAGTTCTAGGTTTTAAAATAATTCAACTTGAGTATTTGATTTTGAATTTCATTATGAGCAATATTAGTAGAAGTAAATGAACACTTCAACTTGACCGTGCAGTTTATTTTCATAGAAATCTCTTTAGAGATCCCTGTCTAGTCAGCAAATAATTGCTTTAACTTGGATTTTAATATTAGCACTGAATGATTTATGTACATTAAATAATGTGATTCTCACTAGCCATTTAAGAACTTAGAATGATTATCTCCCTTCTGCGGATAATCACACTTCAGGGAAGAAAGGTTAAGTGGTTTGCCTAAGATCACTCAGCCGGTCAATGGATTGTCTCAAAATATGATCCTTGAGTCTTTAAATCATTAGACTTGGCTGGCCTCAGCAATACTCAAGAGGCATAAGGCATATGCGCTCAGACTTTTCGTCAAATGATTTATGTGGCATAATGTCTAATTTGTTCCTAGAGCATTTTTTGTTTCTTATGACACAATTTGGTCTGTAAGCAAATATGAGACATTATAACAATGAACATAGTAAGAACATGTGGAAAAAATTCTGGTGAACTTGAAGTATCAATTCCCAAAATAGTACACAAACTAAGCAGACAACAGGATCAACCCTTTGTTGAAGGGTCTGGGAGAGAAACGGAGGAATAATAGCAGATAGAATAGAGGGGCTTTCTTTTACAGAACTGCAGTTCAAGGTCAGATTTCAACAAGCTTTGAATGAAATAGAGATCTTATTATTTGTTAATAAGGGCATATACATTCCCTGAGAGCTATTCTCCGTCTCCAATATAAAGCCTCTGAACATGTCAACCTGCCCGTATCAACCTGCCTGATCCATGTGAACGATCCATTGCTATATGATGGTGCTTCGCATATCCCTACAATACACAGCTCACACCAACGGGAAATTCTTAGAATTCAAGAATTTTCGACAGTGATCCCATCAGAATTAGAAGTGACCCTGGTAAAACTGGAGTGGAGGCCAAAAGACTAGTGGAATGATTTATTGGAAGGACCATATTAGATTTGTACTACTAGGTAAGGGGGGAGAAGGAACCAGCCCACCGCTGTGCCTTTTGAAGAGGTGAGGGAAAGAGGGGAGTTCAAGTCTGGTTTTTCCATTCAACAAAGTCTACAAAGTTCTTTTAGGAGTATTAGTATTAGTGTTAGTAAATTATTTAGTATTAGTAAAAGTATTAGTAAATTATTTACTAAAATGTAACGTATTAGTAAATTATTTAACCAATGATTATTTAACAAAATTGATTTAAAAAAAAAAAGTTGGCAACTGCTCCTGGTTTTCCAGGATCTTCTCTGGTTTTAGCACTGAAAGTGCCACATCCTGAAAAACCCCTCACACTCAGGAAAACTGGAAAGGTTGGCCAAAACTAAAAATAAAAATGAAATGTGTTCATTGTCCAATATTTAGAAAATACAAGTAAGCGAAAATGAAAATCGAAATCATCCATACTCTCAGCTTCCGAGATAGCCATTATTAATATTAGTGAATGTACTTTTAATATTATCTCTAGGGAATAAACTTCATAACAATACAAGTTACTGTTGGTACATATGGCAAGTTTCAGGGTAATAACATTTGAATTGTCTTTTAAAATTCTAAATATACTGTTTAAAAAGTATGCCGGGTTCCTTGGTATATGTACCTTTTCATCTGATTGCATCATTCTATAAACTCTGATAAATTTTCAGTTGTGTATTGACCCTTTCTGCTATTCATTCTACAAATTCCCTGAGCCTTAAACTTTTCTTTATCTCTGAGACACAGTAGCAGCCAGTACATTAGCAGCATGCTTTCTGAGTTCTGATAACTGTATCACAGTGTAATCTCACTGCTCAGGGGTGTGCAGCCTTTCATTTCTTATTCCATTTCTATTTCCCCTGTAGGCGAGGGAGGGGAAATTTCTACCTAGGGAGTTTAGCATCATTTAACATTGATGTTACTTGTCCAACAAACTCCAACGTGAGTGAGACCATATGTCAACCACAGTTAGCACTTAAAATTTATCAGTACCTACTTATACATATAAAGCTCTTTTTGTTTTGTAGGGGGTTTAACTTTCTGAAAGCATTGCAAGTCCTGATTTAAAGTCGGGAGGAGAGAAGAAAAATAAAATGCAGTGTTAGAAAAGAAATATATCTTTTATCTATCTGAAAATGCTCACACTTGGTTGAGGCCATATTTCAGGATTATTGTGATCCAGAAAGTACCTCTCTCGCTGAAGAAGTACTTACCATCCATGTGTGAAGTTACTCTGTTCTTGCCAATAACACATTCAATAATGGCCTCTTCTGTTTTACTTCTAGCTACACAATGCCGGTTGGCAGCCCTGAGGTTGCTTGTATGATTGAGCTGACTGCAGATGGAAAACCTCCAGTACAGAAGAAAGACACAGAGACTCCCCATGCCTCTCAGGTAGGTATGCAAATATCCAGTTCCAGACACTAATTGTGCCCTCAGTATTTCAAATAAGTATCTTTTTAAGTTAGTAAGCATGAATATTTCTTAATTGAACAGAAGCCTTGTAAAAACTCTCAACAATGCACCAGAAAATTCATACTTTAGGTATAATTAAATGTATTTAATGTTGCCTGTCACTATAAAAGTTTTATTAAATTTAACAATAAATTGATTTTCCTGACACACTTTGGCTTCAATGTATTATACTTGATTAAAAAAAGAAAAAAGTTTAGGGATGGAGAGCAATTAAGAAGATATGACAGTTTTTAAAAACTTATATTTTTACAGGATGTGGTAGTACTTGTGCTTTGCTGTTAAAAAACCCATTCTTAGTTTTCCAGATTTGCAGTGGCCAGAAAATTTTTCTTAGAAACATTGAATGAGGCTAAATTGAAAGAAGAGACAATGCCTGTCCCTCCAGAGACTAGGAAATTTGCTAAATTCTTTCAATTTTAATGATGTGGTTGGCTACATGCTTCTTAGGATAACTTCATTGCAATACTTTTAAGATAAAGAATTCCTGGTTCATTTGATCATCGTGGAGAGTTAATATGGATAATTAGAGCTCTAAAGTGCTAATTTTGGTACACATTAAAGCTGTCGATATGCACTGCCCTAATGAATTGGAAATTTCATTTTATTTCCATTTCTTCTATACAGTCTCTTGTTGAGTATATATAGGCTTCCAACAGAAGTGAATAATAACATATAGCATTTGCATAAGCACATTCTATTGCTATTTTCCAAATTATGGCCATATACATTATTTCGTTTGATATTCACAAGAACCCTGCAAGTAAGAATGATTACTCCCTTTCTATGGCTGAGAAAACTGAGTATCAGACTTGTCCAAAGTTGTATAGTGGTAAGGAAAGAGACTTGATCCCAGGCTTTCTGAACCCCAATCCGTTTTTGTTCCTTTATAATCCACTCTACTACTCTTCATTTGCTACTGCAGCAGACTCCAAAGTTTTAAGAAGTCATACTAGAGCCAGAGAGGGCAAAATATTTAAATTCAAGACATGGAATATTCAAGTGGTAAAGGATAAATGAAACACTCATAGTTTCGTAAAAACTGTAAAGAGTTCAGTATGATTCTATATTAACTCATTATACTTGTCTTAACACATATTGAAAACTATATTTTTAATAACACACAATTTGCTACTACAACATTAATGAATCACATCTTTAATAAATAGAATTCAACAAGTGCTCAATAAATATCTTTTTGTGGTTGAGAATGATAAATATGACATATTTATAGCCTCTCTGATAAATCAGTCACCGTGCCCTTTAGGCTGACTGAATGAAATACTGATCCAACTGCCCCAAGTAATGCACATGCACACACAGAGACTAACACTTGGGAATAGAATTTATGATTTAAATTGAAAACAGTTTGGATAATTTTAGAGTGGTAAAGAGAGAATGCACTTAGGCTCTCCAGGGCTCCAGAGACTGTTCATTGCTGCCACTGTGGGAGCTGCCACATGCTTGTATAACTCTCTGCCTCGTTGTGTTCAGCCGAACTCAAATGCTCTCAAGTCTCAGTGAATCACTGCTGCCTTCTAACTAGTGTTAACCCCAAAGCTCAGCTCGGTCACCTTGTGCAGGCTACACGTGGTGAGATTCTCTCAGAGTAGACCCCGGCTGCAGGGTTATGGTATATAGTAGCCTTCTAGAGCCAATTTCTGTAACACGTGCCCTCTTCTCTTCAAGCCCTAGCAGAATTTTATCCAAGGGAGGACATCTAGAAGCAGCTTCCATTTGTGAATTACACGTTTTACTACTTCCTTTTCCTTTATTATTACGGTGGGAAGACGGGAGGAGTTTGTGGGATAAGGATATAAGCACTAAGGATTTTGCAAGCTGAAGCCATTTAATTTTAAAAGTCATGGACTTTGGCACAAACTATCAGAAATAGGTTCCAGTGCTGCCTGCTCTCATTATAATCCAGTAGGGATTGTTAAATTTATTCAAAGTATCATTATGTACAAAATGGTATTTTTCAGTGCATAAAACCAAAACAAAGCCAGACTAAAACCAAAAGGATTAAATCTCAAAAGTAATATTATAGATTAGATAAGAGAAAAACACCTACATTAACATAGATAGAATTATTATTATTACTATTATTAGGAAATTTCAAAAGTAAAGAGTAAAAACTTATCCTTAAATATAATAATAGCTAACATATATAGCATCATGTCCCAGATACTATTCCAAACAATTTTCACATTTTAATTCATTTAATCTTTACCCAAAAAATAACATAAATACTGTTATTATCTCCAAATACAGAGGAGGGAAATTAAGGTCAGAGAGGTTGAGTTTCCCGCCTAATATCACACAGCTATTTGGGAATTCAAACCCAGATATTTTTATTAGACAGTCCATGCTTTTAACCAAAACTATGTGGTCCACAACAGTTGATATACTGTTTTCCCTTACTCATTCTATTTCAACTATTACTAGAAAACAAATTTTTAAGTGTATAATACATTATTAGCTATATGCACATTATAGAACAGATCTCTAGACATTTTTCATCTTACATGTCTGAACTCTGTACCCATTGAATAGCAACTTTCCATTTCCCTCTTTCCCCTGCCTCTGACTACTTTTTCCTTCTGTGAGTTTACTTTATATACCTCATATAAGTGGAATCATGCAGTATTTTACTGGCTTATTTCACTTAGCATAATGTCCTCAAGTTTCATCCATGTTTTATCATATGATAAGACTTGTTTATAAGACTGAGTAATATTCCATAATATCTCCATATCACATCTTCCTTTTTTATTTGTTTTACTTCATTTTATTTTTATTAACAAATAATAATTGTATCTGGGGGTGTAATGCAGTGTTTCAATACATGTTTACACTTTGGAATGTTCAAATAAGGCTAATCAGCATATCCATCACTTCAAATATTGATCCTTTGTGGTAAAAACATTTAAAATTCTCTATTTTAGCTGTTTTGAAATATCTAATACATTATTATTAACTGTAGTCATCATGCTGTGCGATAGATCACCAGAGCTTACTCCTACTATCTAACTGAAACTTTGTATCCTTTGACCGAAGTCTCCCCTTTCCCTGTCCACCTCTGCCCCCAGCAGCCTCTGGTAACCACCATGTGACTTCCTATTCCTATGAGTTTGACTTATTCAGATTCCACATATAAGTGAGATCGTATATGTACCACATTTTCTTTATCCATTCATTTATTGATGAATAAATGTTGTTTCTACCTCTTGAATAACGTGAATAATGGTGCAATGAACATCAGAAGCCAAATATCTCTTCAAGGTCCTATTTCCAGTTCTTTTAGGTAAATACTCAGAAGTAGGATTACTAGGTCATATGGTAGTTCTGTTTTTAATTTTTTGAGAAACTCATATACTGTTTCCATAGTGTCTGCATCATCTTACGTTCCCACCACAGTGCACATGGATTCCAATTTCCCCACATCCTCACTAACACTTGTTATTTTTTGTTTCTGATAATAGTTATCCTAACAAGTATGAGGTGATATATCATTATGGTTTCAATTTGCATTTCCCTTATGATTACTGATACTGAGCACCTTTTCATATATCTGTAAGCCATTTCTGTGTCTTCTTAGAAAAAAAAGTCTATGGCCACTTTTTAATCAGATTATTTAGATTTTTCATTTGCTTGATTGTTGCTATTAAGTTGTAGGAATTTTTTTTATATTTTGGACATTAACCTCTTACCAAACTTATGGTTTACAAATATTTTCTCCCATTCTGTAGGTTGCCTTTTCACTCTGTTATTATACTAAATAACATTTAATTTTCTCACACTTGAAAGTAGATGACACAGGAGAGACCAAACCATGACAAAATAAATTTGCAAGCAAAAATAATTACTTATTTTGCTGCACAGAAGCTATTGAGTTTGATATAGTGCCTTTGTTTTTGTTGCCTGTGATTTCAGTGTTATATCTAAGAAACTATTGCCAAAACTAATTAAGTAGTTTCTTTATGTCTTCCTCTAGGAGTTTTCTAGCTTTAGGTCTTGCATTTAAGTATTTAATTAATTTTGAGTTGATTTTTGTGTTCAGTGTAAGATAAAGGTCCAATTTCATTCTTTTGCATGTGGATATCCAGTTTTCTCAAGACCATTTGTTGAAGAGACTATCTTTCCCCATATATATTTATGGCATCCTTGTCAAAGATCATTTGACTGTATATGTATGGGTTTGTTTTTAGCTCTCTATTTGTTTCCATTGGTTTATATGTGTCTTTATGCCAGTACCATACTGTTTTGATTACTATAGCTATGTAATATACTCTGACATCAGGAAATGGGATGCTTCCAGCTTTATTTTTCTTTTTTAAAATTGTTTTGGCTATTTGCAGTATTTTGGTGCAATATGAATTTCAACATTGTTTTTTTTCTATTTTTGTAAAAACAATGCCTTTGGAATTTTGGTAGAGATTATATTGAAATCTAGAGATTACTTTGGTTAGTACAGACATTTCAGAAATATTCAGTCTTCTAATCTGTAAACAAGGGATATTTCCATTTATTTATGCCTTCTTTTTTCTTTCAGGAATGTTTTATAGTCTTCAGTGTACAAATTTTTTTGCCTCCTCGGTTAAGTTTATTCTTAAGTATTTAATTCTTTTTTATGCTACAGCAAATGGGATTGTTTTCTAAATTTCCCTTTTGGATAATTAGTAATTAGTGTGTGGAAATACAACCTATCTTTTATTGTTAATTTTATATCCTGAAACTTTGCCAAATTTGTTGATTAGTTCTACAGTTGGGGTGTGTGTGTGTGTGTGTGTGTGTGTGTGTGTGTGTGTGTGTGTATCCATGTGTCTGTGTGTCTTTAGGGTTTTCTATGTATATGATCATGTCATCTGTAAACAAATAATTTTACTTCTTCCTTTCTGATTGGATGCCTTTTCTTCTCTTTCCTAATTTCTGTAGCCAGGACTTCTAGTACTATGCTGAATAAAAGCAATGAGTGAGTATTTTTGTCTCGTTCCTAATCTTAAGAGTAAAAGCTTTCAGTTTTCACCACTGAGTGTGATATTTATTTGGTTGAGGTAATTTCCTTATAATTTCCTTATATTCCTAATTCACTGAATATTTTTTATCATGAAAGGTTCTCAAATTTTGTCAAATGCTTTTTCTGCATTTATTGAAATGATCATGTGATTTTTATCTTTCAGTCTGTTAATGTGGTACATTTTTTTTTATTTACACATTTTGAGCTATCCTTGGATCCCAGGAACAAATCCCACTTGGCCCTTGTATATGATCCTTCTATTGTGCTGATAAATTCAGTTTCCTAGTATTTTATTGGAGATTTGCACCTATATTCATCAGGGATGTTTGCCCGCAGTTTTCTTTTGTGGTGTCTTTTTCTGGGTTTGGTATCAGGGTAATGCTGGACTCATAGAATGGGCTTGAAAGTATTCATTCCTCTTCAATTTTTTGGAAGAGTTTGAGAAGGATTACCGTTAAATCTTCTTTAACTGTTTGGTAGAATTCTCAGTCAAGCCTACTGGTCCTGGGCTTTGTTTGTGTGTGTTGAGAGGTTTTTAATTATTGATTCCATTTTCTTAGTAGTTATAGTTATGTTCATATTTCCATTTCTTCATGATTCAGTTTGTTTGTATGTTTCTAGGGATTTATCCATTTTTTTCTAGGTTATCTAATATGCTGGCATATAATTGTTCATAGTAGACTCATGACTTTTTTTATTTCTGTGGCATCAGTTGTAATGTGTCCTCTGTTATTTCTGGTTTTATTTATGTAATTGAGTCTTCTCTCTTTTTTACTTAATTCATCTAGCTAAAGTTTTATTGATTTTATTAATCTTTTCAAAAAACTAGCTCTTAGTCTTGTTGTCTTTTCTATTATGTTTTAGTTTCTGTTTCATTTATTCTTGTCCTAGTCTTTAGTATTTCCTTTCATTTGCTGACTCTGAGCTTAGTCTATTCTTCTTTTTCTAGTTCCTTCAAGGTAAATCTAGATTGTTTAAGATCTTTCTTTTTTAATGTAGTCATTTGTTACTATAAACTTCGTTCTTAAAACTGCCTTTGCTGCATTCTATAAGTATTTTGGAATGTTGTGTTTTTGTCTGTCTCAAGATAATTTTCCATTTTGATCTCTTCCTGACCTATAATTCAAGAATGTGTTGTTTAATTTGCACATATATGTGAATTTTCTTGTTTTCCTTGTGCTATTGATTTCTAGTTTTATTCCATTGTGATCAGAAAGGATATTTGGTATGATTTCAATCTTTGTAAATTTGGTAAGGCTTGTATTGTGACCTAACATGTGATCTATCCTGGAGAATGTTTCATGTACACATGAGAATATGTTTGTTGCTGTTGATGAAATGTTTCGTGTTTGTTGTATCCATTTGGTCTATAATGTTATTCAGCTATCTTCTGTCTGGATATTCTATCCATTGCTGAAAGTGGGGTATTGAAATTTCCTGCTATTAATATAATATTATTTTGCTGCTATCTATCTCTCCTTTAAGTTCTGTCAATGTTTGCTTCATATATTTGGGTGTTCTGATGTTGGGTGCACATATTTTTATCTCTTCCTGGTGCATTGACCCTATTGTCATTATATAATGTCCTTCTTTATCTCTTGTGATAGTTTTTTTACTTAGTCTATTTTGTCTGGTATAAGTATAGCTACCTTGGTTCTCTTTTCATTACTATTTGCATGAAATATCTTTTTCCATTCTTTCATTTTCAGCTTGTGTATGTCCTTAAATCTAAAGTGAATCTATTGTAGAAAACATATTGTTGGATCTTGTTTTACTAACTATTCAGCCACTTTATGTCTCTTTTGTTTTTTTGTTTTGTTTTGTTTTGTTTTTGAGACAGAGTCTCACTCTTTTGCCTGGGCTAGAGTGAGTGCCGTGGCGTCAGCCTAGCTCACAGCAACCTCAAACTCCTGGGCTCAAGCGATCCTTCTGCCTCAGCCTCCCAAGTAGCTGGTACTACAGGCGTGTGCCACCATGCCCGGCTAATTTTTTCTATATATTTTTAGTTGTCCAATTAATTTCTTTCTAGTTTTAGTAGAGACGGGGTCTCACTCTTGCTCAGGCTGGTTTCGAACTCCTGAGCTCAAACAATCTGCCCGCCTCAGCCTCCCAGAGAGCTAGGATTACAGGCGTGAGCCACCGCGCCCGGCCTAATATTATTATATTTTAAAAAAATATTTTTGGTCTGTAGTTGGTGAATCTTGTGGATATGGAGGGCTGACTGTATTTATTTTGGTTGCATATCGAATCAATCTGTTGCATTTCTGTAAAGGCTTAAAGCATTGCTCTTATTTGCAAGCATATAATTATAAATATCCTAGATCTCTATACCCAATTTCTTAGTCTCATCTATTAAATAACTAAGCCAAGTAAACGGAGCTGTAATCAAATAAGGTAAGTACTTTGTAAATGGAATGGTACCCTAAAACCTTTATTGTTGTTATGATGGTGATATTAAGTTCTGTTCAATATAAACCAAATAACTATGTTCACTGTCACAAATAAATATTGGCAATGGATATAGGGGAATTACAGAGGATGGTAGTTTCAAATGTAACAGTTACAAACTGAAAGAAATGTAATTGACTTTAAAAACTGATCTTATAAACATTATCTCCATTAGGATGCAGTACCATAACAGAAACCCAACTCAAAATGGCTTAATCACTAAAGGGAATTATTATAATATATCACATAATATATAACAAGAGTGGGATGGTTCCAGGGTTGGTTAATTCAGCAGCCTTCTCATGTCATCTTTCTACTCTGCCATCCTTAGCAGCTCAAGACATCATATTCTTACCCACCAATGTTTAGAAGCACATGGAAGGTATTACTCAAGGAATTCTAGAGTCTGTTTCCAGGGACAGAAGAGGAGAAAGGACTTAGGTAAAGCAACCCACATCTGCTGCATATAACTTTGAAAAACAAGTTAGAATAACATTTACTGTTTTGTTTTGTTTTAGTTCTTTTTATCCATTATGATCAGTCATATACAGGAAAGACATAAAAGCCTGTAATAATGTCAAGGGATATAAAAGATATGGAGTAATACAAATAAATCCTTTCTGTATACCAAAAACCTAATGAATTTTTTTAAAAAAATTGCTTGTTCTACTCATAAGCATTAAAAAAAATTAAACTAGTCTCTAATGCTTGATAATATCTTGAAAATATTATGCTTCATTAGTCTGACTCCATTAGCACAAAATTGTCCTATAACTTTTACTAATAAAGAACAAAACAGGAAATAGTCTCTGTATCTTACTAAATGGTTAGGAAAAAAAGGTGTATCTCAGCCGTTTTGAGAGAATTATTGTTTTCAGTATGCATAATAATTTCCACTGAGCCATTATGTTACATATTAGCTTTTACATAATTATTTATTCTTATTTATAGAACTGCAGGTCAAAAAAGCTGATTATGCCTGCAGCAACTAGCAGAGAATTTTTAGGGCTTAATTAGACAATGACATTTGGTAGAATATCTTGGAGTTCTAAACAAAAATATAGTTTATATAAAAAAGGCAACAAAGAAGTAAGTCAGGTCTGTTTGACCTAGTCTATAATAATTTCATAAATAGTAAAAATGATTTACAGTATTAAAATTGCTTCATTGATAAAGATATGAACATAATTGATACTTAACTGTTGATAGAAATATAGAGGAATAAGTCAAATAGTTTTACTACAAACTGAGCACTTTTCTTAGAATATAACAGGACATCAGCCTTTTCTTTATTAATCAAGCTTTTTAGTCTGGTTTTTGAATTTATTGAATTATATGTTAAGAAAACCTGAGCATTTTGGTTACAGGCCATTTTGTGGAAACATGGGGATCAGTTAGGTAAAGTCTATATCAAAAATTGTTTTTCAATTTCGATAAACCCCAAGTACACATTATTTATTTAGTCATTTACCAAACATACTTTTGAGCATCAAGCATAGTGCTAAGCACTTAGTTGATCAAGAGATAATCATATGAACAAATATGTGTTCCAAATGTTACTGATGTTATTGTAGAAGTTTGTTTAGGGGCAAAAGAATGGAGTAGTCATTTTATCCAGATGTGCACAAAGGTTACAATGGGAAAGACATATTGAACCATTAAAATATTGGCTGGATTCAAGGTTAATGCATCACCCTAGAGCAAGTCCTCATAAGGAATAATCATCAAACTCACTTCAAAGGAAAATATTCTCCAAAGGCCTCCTTGTTTGTTTAAAATGTTTTCATTATGCTAAATATGTACAAACCAAAATGAGGTAAACACTCCATAAACATATAGCATTTAGAAAATATTTTTATTAATAAAATGAGAACATATTTACAAAATTAAATAAATAAGCCACAAAATAAAAACAGTTCAATTTAACAATATTCATTTAATATAATAGATGATGTTATTTTGCAGAAACTAAAATGATGCCATTGAGTTTTATGCCCAAAAGAAATAGCTATGTCTATTTAATATTTAAACTTTATCCATACACTGTATTTACTTTTTTTGTTTGTTTGTTTTTTTCGACACAGGGTCACACTCTGTTTCCTGGGCTAGAGTACAGTGGTATCATCATAGCTCACTGCAACCGCAAATTCCTGGGCTCAAGTGATCCTCCCGGCTCAGTCTTCCAAATAGCTGCGACTACAAGAGCAAGCCACCATGATCAGCTAATTTTTCTATTTTCTGTAGAGGATCTCAGGATCTTGCTATGTTGTTCAGGCTGGTCTCGAACCTCTGGGCTCAAGCAAGCCTTAGCCTCCCAAAGTGCTAGGATTATAGGTATGAGCCATTGCATCCGACCCATATCCTGTATTTACTTTTATAATGATAGGGAATTGAGTTTAGCTATATATAATAATGGTTAAAACTTATATGACTATTTTCCCCTCTCATTAACAAGAGGTTTAACGGTAGATGTCCATGGGCTGGAGCAGCGGCCAAGAATGTCAGAGTCATACCTTTGCAATCTTCTTGTCCTTTCCTGCCTGGTAGATCACAAGATAGCTGTTATAGTTCCAAGTTTGGCATCACTGTTTGATGCAAAAAGAAAGGAAGAGGACAAAAGGACATGTGCCAACCGAGTCAAAACTATTTTAATAAGCTTTCCCAGAATTACCACCTAGTGATTTCTACTCAGGCCTCACTGGCCACATTTTGTCATATAACCACCCTTAGTTGATAGGAAGATTGGAAAAGGAGTGTTTAACTAGTCACATAGACCTCCACATCCACAGGGTGTGTTAGTTATGGGAAAGGGGAGAAGGGATTTTGGGAAAGCAATAGCAAGTTCTGCCACAGCTTCCAAGGCCAATTTTAATGAGGGGTGATTTGGAAGCACTACAGCTACCTCTACCACATAAAGATCAAGTCAGCTCTGAGATGTTATTGAAATCTGTATGAAATAAGTATCTAACTATGTTTGTAATCAAGAAAAAAATTCTTCATATTTACTATCATAGTTACTAATAATGCAGGTTTAAAGTTTAAAAGCTAAAAAAAACATCAGTTTCCTCATGAGTATGATGTTTTGCATGCACGTACCCATACATGCCAGGTGATGTCTTAATTATTCTGCTTTTCTCTAGTCCAACTATTACAAACTCAGCAGTCCACAGTAAAAAGTATTTAGTGTGGGTATATGTGGAGGGAATTCTCATCCAATCCTAAATGCAAAAGGGACTACCAAATATACATATGCCTGATTTTAAAGTAGTTGTCCAGATGACCCAGAATATACTTACAGTAATATTTTTTGGATTTTAGTCTAACTGAAGGCCCAACACTTAAATAATTAACTAAGAGAATTCTGAGTCCCTTAAAACAAGACTTTGCAAATTACTGGCCATAGGCCAAATCAGGCCCACAAATTATTTTCATAAAGTTTTACTGAACACAACCCTGTACATTCATTTACATATTGTCTATGATTGCTTTAGTGGTACAAGAATAGAGTTGACAGAGATTGTACAGCCTATAAACCCCAAAGTAATTACCACCTGAAAAGTTTGCCAACCTCTGCTTTAGAATATATCCATGAATCACCTTTTAAGAATTAATAACCTGAAAAAAGTTTCTGATACAGTGTCAAAGTTTCTGACTTTGGTTTGGTAAATAAAACCTATTAAGACTGGATGAAGAAACACAATGTGGATTTATCAGAAGAGTGAACATATAAAGCCCATATCAATAGGATCTAATGTAATAGGAAAAAATTTGAAGTCCAATGCTTGGGTAGAAAAATTGAATTATTATAAGATCAGAATTGAGAAAAATGCAAAATAATTGTAAAAAAACAAATCAGATCTCATACATGGAAAGAGCTACAATGCCACGAGATCACCGGTTAGAGAAATAGTAGTCTCAAATTGATAGACTCTTGTGTTTTACTCCCCATGGCCCAATACCAAGATCTTTCTCTTTCAAAAGCATGTTATCAGCATTCTTTACAACAAATAGCACCAAAGTACAACTCAATTATAAGTGAATGACATAGAATATTAAGCAATGTAATATATTTATTATAACATTTTTACCATCATCATCTTGTGACTTAAAATATTTAAAGAAAATAGGCTGTCTAACCTTGTATGTCTCTCTTTTAAGAATATAAATTGGGCCGGGCGCAGTAGCTCACGCCTGTAATCCTAGCTCTCTGGGAGGCTGAGGCAGGCGGATTGTTTGAGCTCAGGAGTTCAAAACCAGCCTGAGCAAGAGTGAGACCCGTCTCTACTAAAATTAGAAAGAAACTAATTGGACAACTAAAAATATATAGAAAAAAAAAAAATTAGCCGGGCATGGTGGCGCATGCCTGTAGTCCCAGCTACTCGGGAGGCTGAGGCAGAAGGATTGCTTGAGCCCAGGAGTTTGAGGTTGCTGTGAGCTAGGATAACGCCACGGCACTCTAGCCCGGGCAACACAGTGAGACTCTGTCTCAAAAAAAAAAAAAAAAAAAAAAAATATAAATTGCATGCCTATAAAAAAAAACAAGATGTAAAAATTGAGGTGTAATAGTCAACAAACTCCAGTTTATATATGCCCATCCTCATTCTTTCTTGGGTACAGCTTAGTAAATAAGTCTTAGTCTAAACCTTGAGTCTGTGATCTTATTTCTTACAACATGGTTCATATTTTTTAAACCTGTGAATTTTAGCTGATGGCATACTTAATATGTTACCCATTGAATGTACACTTAAAAAACCAATGCTATCTAGGTTGTTTTTTAAAAACACTATATTTCTCATCTACATGCACTTATGCTTATAAATTCATAGACCTCTAGAAAGACACTTAAGAAAATGAATCCAGACGTTGCTTCTAGGAAGGGGATCTGGGAGACTAGGAGACCAGGTGACACGGTGAAGAGAAACATTTCACTGAATATTCTAATATTCTTTTGTGCCTTTTTAGTGTTGGTCCATGTAAGTGTATTACCATTCAAGTAAACAAATGACAAATATCTTCTAAAACCCTTATCTTCTCCAGAATCATCTTGAAACCTAGGTATCATCCATTTTCAAATCACCCTGTCACCAGAGCCACACTTTGAACATGAAACAACCAACCAAAGTACCTGTGACCAACCAAAGCCTCAGCAAGTATACCCAACACAACGTGATTAGGTTTATATCACTTTAGGGGAAATACTTTAATCAGTTAGACAGGTATAAGAAAGTCAGCCTTTTTACATAAAAATCCAAGGAGAAATTATTAGTAAAAGAAGTGACAAAAGAAAAGGTTTTTTTTTGTTGTTTTTTTTTTAAGGAGGGGAGTGAGAAGAGTATGGGCAAAAGGATGCAATGAAATCAGTAGCACAGAGCTTGATACCCTTAATAGTGGAAAACAAGAGTCAGAAACTCAAAGATGAAATTAAGAATAGGTATGTAAATGTGGAGGGCAAATGGACATATCCTTAATGCTCCAGTTCTCCAAAGACATCAAATGCAAATATGTGCAAGATATTGGGGAAAAGCCACTTCTGCTATTTATACACACAATGATCCTAAGTATATATGACTTCTCTATGTATATTTTTTTGGGAGAAAAATAAGAGAAAGGGTTACATGGTAACTTCAATGTCACTCTTGATCTAGGGCTGTAAAGCAGCAGAATACTATATCATATTGAAAGCACAGCAGGCAGGACATTTGAAGAGCAGAGCAGAGGACAGGTATGGGAAGCCTGCTATATCCCTCACACGTAATCACAGTATCACAGTTTCCAATGGAGATGATGGTTACTTTTAGCATCCTCCCTCCCCTCAAAATGACTTAAATTAGAACTGGTCGGTCTTGGCTGAAGAAATTTAAAAAGATTTCTGGTTAAAGAGAAGTTTGAAGGAGGAACAGAATGATGTGAGCAAGTTCAAAGTCCATCTTTAACTAGAAATCTCTCTTATTTCTTCAACAGAGTATACCCATCCTAAGTGACAATAAAGGCATTTTCTTTAAAAGACATAAATCCACAAGAGAGGAAGGAGAAGACGGCAAGTAAATTCCAGAAGGTGGAAAAGAAATGAACAACTGAAAAATGTCTTAGCAGATGTGAGAAGGGAAACCCTACTTGATCAGGGGATAGACCTGAAAAGCAACCTGATTAGCACTGATGAACCCCCAAAGGACTTAGAAAATGGCAGAAAAAGGTACTTCTACAAATGGGGTGAAAATAGGAAGAAAATAGGATGATTGGTTAAAAGTTTAGGTAACAATGAGACTCCCAGATCCCTTACTCAATACAAAGTCCTCTCATACCCTACTAGAAGTCTGAGTTTTTCCTCTGGAGAGGGTTAAAACTGAGTGTATTAGTTTCCAAGGGCTGCCATAACATGTGGGTACCTTAAAACAAAATAAATTTGTCTTCTCACAGTTCTGGAGGCTAGAAGTCTACAATCAAGGTGTTAACAGGGTTGGTTCTTCCTGGAGATTTCTGAGGAGAATCTGTTCCATACCTCTTTCCTACATTCTGGTGGATGTCAGGAATCCTCAGAGTTCCTTGGGTTCCTTGGCTGGTAGGTACATCACTCCAATCTTTGCCTTGCTGTTTACATGGGATTCTTCTCTGTGTCTTTCTGTGTCTAAATAGCTCTCTCCTTATAAGGACACCAGTTATTGGATTAAGGGTCCACTCTAATCCAGTATGGCCTCATCTTAACTTGATTACTTCTGCAAAGATCCTATTTCCAAATAAAGTCACATTCCTAGGTACTGAGGGTTAGGACTTCATTTTTCAGGGGACACAATTTAACCTACTTCACAGAAAGGATTTCTAGACTTGGGGCACCAGGCACAGTGGAGGGTAGGGGGGACATGAACAGAAAATAGGGGAAATAGGTGAGAGCTTACAAATGAAATGTTAAAAACCTCCAGGCTTCCTTCCTTCCTTAACGTAGAGAATACTGGCAGTTAGGCTTATATTTTTCAGCCAAAAGTATGAAAGTATTTTCTCTAGGGAATCAGACCAGCCCACAATAAAAGACCTAAATATACTACTACCAAGAGTTCCTCTAAGAGAACAGCTCAGCCAAATAACCTACAGCAAAGACCACAGTTAATGACCCCTCAACCCCATTTAGTCAGGGTGCTTCTGACCACTCTTAAACTGAAGCAGACAGAGATGGATCACTAGACATTTAAAAACAGCTAATTATATGAAACACAGAATTCAAAACTCAGAAGAAAAAAAAAAGTTGGAGGAAACTAATGATTTAAAGAGAAAAGAACTTAAGAAAAGCTGTTATTAATATTCTCAGAGAAGAAGTCTCACCCATGAAGAAAAGAATGCCAGTAAAAGGAAATATTCAGAGAACAAAAAAGAGCTCTTTGAAATTCAAATATAATAGCAGAAACTGAAAACTCAGTAGAAGAACTGGAAGATAAGAGTTGAGGAAAATTCTCACAAAAAAGAGCAAAAAGACAAATTGAAAAACAAGATTGAGAGATAAGAACATTAGAAGACCAATCCAAGACATCTAGTATCTAAACAATGTAGAAAGAAAGAAAACAGAAAATAGGGGAGAATATAAATCAGATTAACAGTAATAATTCCCAAACTAAAGGAAATGAGTTTCCACAATGAATGGATCCAATCAGTGTCCAGCACAAACCTGAAAATAATCCTAACCCAAAGCCACCCCTGTGAAATTTCAGAGCAATGAAAACAAAGCCTCTAAGAAGAAGAAATTTCATACAAAAGATCTTCTATTATACAACAGACAAACAATGAAGTATCAGAATAAGAATTTAAGAAGCTTAGAAAAATATGGAGCATATAAAGTCAATGGATTCGAATAGGAATTCATGAAGCTAGAAGATAGTGGGAACAGCACCTACAAATTCTGAGGAAAACAATTTGCAGCCTAGAATTTTACACCTAGTGAAGCTATCAATCAAATGTCAGAGTAGGACAAAAACATTTTAAGACATGCAACTGGCTGTATCTTCCATACAACCTGAGCTTCCTGAAATTCACACAAGAGGTAAAGAAAATCTCCAGGATGGTGGGGAAAAGAGAAACCAAAACAGTTATATAGCATACTCAGCAACAAATTGTACTGAAAAAGTCAGAAGTCTCTGGGAGAGACATCTGAAAGAAGATAAAAGTGACAAAATACTTGTGTCTAAATATACTGAGAAGAGATTTACCCAAGTAGGAGACAGTTTATCATTAGTTAAACTAATGATAAAAGCATAAGAAGCTAAGCAATCAAATAAGTCAATTATTAACTTCAGGAGAACAAATATTATATAAAAAAAGAAAAGAAATCATAGTATACTACATGGTTCTACTGTGACCAGATTTTTACATGTTCAAAATACTGTAAACACTGAATACTTAGCTAACCAAAATTATAATAAATCTATACTGAGAAGACGTGTATGAGAAGTAGTGGGTGATGTGGAAAGCATGGTGAAAGAGAGCCAATTTTTCATCTTCCATACTGGATAGTGAATATATAATACCCAAAACTGGAAAAACAAAAATTTGTATCATAAGCATATTAGAGATATGGGAAGTTATAGAGAGAAAAGTTGAAGGAGACTAGAAGATGGCTGTTTTAATAAATGAACATTATGTAGCTACTGACTCTTTACGTACATGTAAAACTCTGATAAAAATAAAAAGTAAAACTAACAATAAAATCAAGAAAATTCCAGTGTCTGAAAATCAAACCAGTTACAATTTAAATAAATGCAAGGATCTGGAAAGATTCATTTCTTGATTAAGAGAGTTGTGGTTTCTTAATGATACGAAGATCACGAGAAGTACGTTTTGTCACTATGTTCAACTTAAGGAATCTGCATCAAAGACATTAATGAGCAATTATTCCACACAGAGTTCAATTCATTCCAGTTAAACAGTGTTTATTGAGTTCTTAATATGTTATAAACTATGAAGATAAAAAGACAAAAACATACTAAGATACAGTTCTAGAGTTCTAGAGCACTGGTCTATAAATAGGACCAATGGGCAAAATTTACAGATAGAACAATTTCAGTTCAATACTAGAGTTTTCTAAGTATAAGAATAATCCAAATTTCAATATTTACTATAGAGCTATAATAAAGTAAACAATGCATTTGCATAAAATAGATATATGGATCAATAGAATAAAATACAATTGAGAAATAAATCCACCCATATTTGGTCAAATGGGTCAAATGATTTTGGACAAATGTGCCGAAGTAATTTGATGTGGAAAGGACAATCTTTTCAACAAATGGTGATAGAAAACTGGACTTCCACATGCAAAAACAAAACAAAACCTCACACCATAAACAAAATTTAAGTAGACATCTACCACAGACCTATATGTAAAACTATAGCAATAACTATACAACTTGTAGAAAAAAAATATAGGAAAAAAAATCTTTGTGATCTTGAGTTAGGCTTTTTCTTAGATAAAACACAAAAAACATGAAAAACTGATAAATTGGATTTCATCAAAATTAACATGTGCTGTTTGAAAGATACTCCAAAAACAAGTTACAGGTTGGGAGAAAATATAATAGTTGATAAAGGACTTGTATACAGAATATATAAACAACTTTTATAATATAATTCAAAAATAAGACAGTCCAATTTTTAAAATGGACAAAAGACTTGGGCAGGAGCTTGACTAACAAAAAAGGGACAGATGGCCAGTAAGCACAAGAAAATGTGGTCGACATCATTAGTCATCTGAAAAACACAAATTAAAATCACAATGAGACACCGTTACATACCTACTAGAATGGCTAAAATTAAAAGGAATTATAGGCCAGGCGCGGTGGCTCACACCTGTAATCCTAGCACTCTGGGAGGCCCAGGTGGGTGGATCGCTCAAGGTTAGGAGTTTGAGACCAGCCTGAGAAAGAGCGAGACCCCGTCTCTACTAAAAAAATAGAAAGAAATGATCTGGACAACTAAAAATATATATATAAAAAAAAATTAGCCGGGCATGGTGGCACATGCCTGTAGTCCCAGCTACTGGGGAGGCTGAGGCAGAAGGATCGCTTGAGCCCAGGCGTTTGAGGTTGCTGTGAGCTAGGCTGACGCCACGGCACTCTAGCCCGGGCAACAGAGCAAGACTCTGTCTCAAAAAAAAAAAAAGGAATTATAATGCAAAATGCTGGCAAGGATGCAGAGTGCCTGGAACCCTCATGTATTTGCTGGTAGGAATGAAAAATATACAGCAAATTCAAAAAACAGCAGAGTGGTCTCTTATAAAGTTAAACATAGATTTACCACATATCCCAGCAACCTCATTCATGAGTATTTACACAAGAGAAAGAAAAACATGTCCACACAAAGATCTACATGTGAACATTTTCAGTAGCATTACTCATAATAATCAAAAACGTTTAACAATCCAAATGTCCATCAACTGGTGAATGGACATACAAATTATAGTACATCATATAACGGAATACTACTCAGCATTAGAAAGGAGTGACACACAAAACAACACAGATCAATCTAAAAAGCTTTTATGTCAGTGAAAGAAATTAGACACAAATCCTACATACTGTAGGATTCCATTTATATGGCAGTTTGGAAAAAACAAAACTATAGGGACAGAAATCAGATCAATTGATGCCAAGAGTTAGAGGTCAGAGGAGCAAATTAACTATAAAGAACATGAGGGAACTTCCTGTGATGGAAGTCTTCTCCATTCTTGATTTTGGTGGTGGTTACACAATTGTCTAAATTTGTCAAAACTCATAAAAGTGTATAATTTAAAAGGGTGAATTTCACTGTATACAAATTACACCTCTATAAACCTAATTTTAGAAAGTATTTTAATAAAGAAATCATTACTGTACTAGAGATAAAGATGTCAGAATGATGTAAGTTATTGAAATTATTTATAAAAGTCAGTATGTTCTATGTACACAAATAATTTTTAAGATGATATAGTCTTCTTGCCTTAAGAATTAAAAAGTAACAAGATTACAGCAAGCCATCACTTGGCACCCATTAGGTTGGCTACCACCAAAAAATCAGAAAATAACAAGTATTGGCAAGGATGAAGAGAAATTGGAACTCTGGTGCACTATTGGTGGGAATGAAAAATGGAACAGCTGCTATGGAAAATGGTAGGGTAGTTCCTCAAAACATTAAAAATAGAATTACTATATAAACTAGCAATTTCACTTCTGGGTATATACTTAAAAAAAACTGAAAAGCAGAGTCTTGAGATATTTGTACACCCATGTCCATAGCAGCATTGCTCACAACAGCTAAACTCAAGTGTCCACTGATGGATGAATAGATAAGCAAAGTGTCATATGTACATACAATGTAATATTATTCAGCTTTAAAAGTAGAGACATTATGACATATGTTACAATATGGATGAACCTTGAGGACATTAGGCTAAGTGCAATAAGGCAAGCACAAAAATAAAAAAACTGTATGATTCCACATACATGAGATTTTTAGAGTACTCAAAATCACAGAGACAGAAAGTAGAATGGTGGTTGTCTAGGCTTGGGAAGAGGGACATGGGAAGTCACTATGTAATGGGTATAGAGTTTGAGTTTTATAAAACGTAAAGAGTTATGAAGATGGATAGTGGTAATAGTTGCATGACATTATGAATGTATTTAGTAACACTGAAGTACATATTTAAAAATGCTTAAGATGGTAACTTTTGTTATACATATTTTACCATAATAAAAAAATTGAGGAAAAAGTAACAAGAGGATGTTAGAATGCAAAAATATGAAGCTGTCAGGAAGTCAAAGATGTAAAAATAACACATATAAGCATTCTTCAATTACACAATTGGGATGTTTTTCAGCTATCAAAATAATCCCAAATAGACCATAATAAAAAATAAGGACTCAAACATTTCTATAGAAATTCTAAAAAGAAATATATATTCAATCAAATATATAAAACATTATATGAAAATAAGGATTTTTAGTGCTTTCAACAAGTTATAAAAATGATATTGCTTTCTCTATTCCAAAATTTTAAGTCAAGATAATCAATCAACATAAAACCAAAATCTAAAAACTAGAGTAAAAGGAGATTTTATAAGAAAGATTTTCTAATAATACTAAGACAACATGGATATAAAGTTTGGTAATATTTATGGTTTTAAGAGGTAAAGGAAGTTGACAATCTGGACTGATAACACGAATGCCAAGCATTCACAGGTGGTAATATTGGGCACTCAGGTAGATCTTCACCTTTAAACCAACTATTCTTCCATCCCTTCCCCTCCTCTAAGCTTAAGTTAGTCCAAACAGGAATGTTTGCAACGTAGGAAAGTCTTGCCTAAAATACCTTAACCAAGTCAGAAAGAAGCAGAAAAAAAAAAATAAAGAGTAAAGACTATGTCTTTAACAGGAAGCCAATATCCTATTCCAGAGGCTGGCAGGAATGTTCCACATCAACCTGGGGAAAATACTGTCCCGTCCCTCAGCCCCCTCCACCCAACTTCAAATACCCACCGCTATTTGGCATTAGGGGTTTGTGCTTCTGGAAAATAAGGCCAAGCTAGACTGGAGTGTTTATTTCTTCCTTGCTCCAAGGAGAAGCCCTGAGTGAAACAGTAGACTTTGCATATTTTATAGTTGGGGAGACCTTCTCAGGTACCTAGGATTGGTGGCCCAACCTTTGTATGCTGACCTGGAACTTTTGCAGGTCTAGGTAAATTAAGGTGGTTCACAGGGCATTCTACGTTAATATGGATGAATTAACCCCCTAATATAGAAGACCTTGACATAAACACATCACAGTCAAACAAGGGTAGATCAAAAATGGAATACACAAATTTTCTCCTTCCAGGGAGCACTCAAGATAGGTTTACCATGGGATAGAAGCTTAAAATTCTCACAGTCAAATTAAAAACATCAGATGAATTTGTAAAGTGAAGACATTTTTAAGTGGAAAACTGATCTAGGGCAACCACAGTCAAGGCTGGTCCATGAGGAAACATATGTTAGATGCCTCTAAAATTTAACAAGTAGATGTGAGTCCCCGGCCTGTTTATTAATCACTGGAAATACTTTGGCAGGGGAACAAAATCAAATAACTGCCCTCCAAATAAAACAGGAAGGTTATGAGTAAATGATGCAAAGGCTACAAGAGGTAAATTAGAACAGAACTAGGATTTGAGAAGCACGACAGAATTAGATTGCATGTCCTAAAGCGCTAGAGTAGGAACACAGTCCACCAGCTAAAATGGTGATCAATGTATAATGGCACATCTTGAAGCACAGGGCTAAAAATGAATATTTAAAGGAACAGAGTTTCCCTTATAGCTCAGGTATCAGAGTCAAAGCCTGTTAGTCTTTATCTTCTATTATCACCAGCTAGGCTGCTGCGAATCCTGAGGCAACAGAAGTTAATTTTTATATATCTGGATTTACTATCATCAATCCTGTTTTGCCTTTGAATATAAAGTGTACTTCACAGGCCAATCTGTTCAGAAGGTAGAATATAAATTAATCCAAGCCTCAATATCTCTAAAGAAGCTGAACAAGAGAGGCACACATTATGTATGTATTCTTAAAACCAAACCACACATGGGATTTTTGTAAATGAAAAGCTAATTTCTTACTTATTTTCATAATCATTTAATATCTGATTGTGTGTGTTTTCCTTGGCAATAGCTCCTAAACTCAAGTTTTAGGCAAATGCACTAACAGAAAACATATGCAAAGAATTTTCATAGCAGTACTATTCATAATAGACTAAAACTGGAAACAGTACAAAAGTTCAACACTAGAATGGATAAATAAATTGTGGCAAAGTCTTAAAACAGAACTCTACTGGACAATAGAGCAAGACCCTGTCTCAAAAAAATTAAAATAAAGAAAAGAAAAGAAAAAAAGAAAACCAAAACAGAATTCTATACAGCAATGAAAATAAACAATCTACAACTACATAATACAGGATAAATTTTACAAATATAATGTTCAGTGAAGGAAGTTAAACACAAATGAGTACATAATATGTGATTCTATTTGTATAATGTTCAGAAAAAACAAACAAAAGAATTATCCAAAGGTGTTCAAAGTCAAAATAGTGGTTGAAAGAGGAGGGGATCGTGACTGGAGGGAGCACACCCTGAACTTCTTGAGTTTGGGTAATGTATATTTCTCAGCCTGGACATTGGTTATACAGGACTGTTCTCTTCATGAAAAATTCATGGAACTGTTCACTTATGATATGGATACTTTCTGTATATATGATATACTTTAGTAAAAAATTTACTTAAAAAATCAGTAAGAGATTTCCTAAAAGAGTGGTTTTAAAATTTAGAATTATTTTTTCATAAACAGTAACCACACTCTAACTTACAGATTTCATAATTTTGATGCTCACAAAAAACATTCTATTATTACAAAATATAGGGGGCAATGATTAATTTATTGTGTCAACTTGGTTAGGCTAAGGGGTGTCCTGATAGCTGGCAAAACATTATTTCTGGGTGTATCTGTGAGGGTGTTTCCAGAAGAGATTAGCACTTAAATCAGTCAACTGAATAAAGATCTGCCCTCATCAATAAGGGTGGGCACCATTCAATCCACCGAGAGCCTAAACAGAACAAAAAGGTAGAGGAAGGGCATATTTGCTCTCTGCTTGAGCTGGAATGCACATCTTCTGCCCTCAGCCATTTATGCTCCTAGTTCTTGAGGCTTCAGACTTGGACTGAATTATACCACCAGCTTCCCTGGGCCTCCAGCTTGCAGACGGCAGGTTGTGGGACTTCTCAGCCTCCATAATTGCACGAGCCAATCCCTCATAATGAATCTCTTTCTATATGTCTCCATATATCCTATTGGTTCTGTTCCTCTGGAGAACCCTAATACAGGGAACAATACTTTCATGCTCATTATTTTTTTTAATCAGTGTACTTCACATAGTTTTTATAATATTTTTAAAAAGAATATAGTATGGAAGAGCTTACAGTGAAGAACAATCATCCTCATCTTGATCCCTTCTCACCCTCATTCCCAATACCACTCCTGAGGGCAACTTGATAAACTTCAATAATATGCTTATTTTGCAACTTCATTATTCACTAACTACAGACATTATCTATTCACTTCTGTGAAAAGAGAAAATCATAAGCTCATATTCTTTAATTTCAGCCTGATTAGAAAAACGTCTCTGAGGCCAGAGCAGTGAGCCCCAATTAACAGTTGTTAATGAAGAACTATTAAAATCAGGATATATGCCTGTTAATCCCAGAGCTTTGGAAGGTCGAGGTGGGAAGATGACTAAAGTTTGTGGTTGCAGTGAACTGTGATTGTGTCACTGTACTATTGCCTGGGTTACAGAGCAGGACCCTGTCTCTAGAAAAAAAAAAAAATAGTAACAATAATAATAATAATAATAAACAAAAAATAAAAACACAAAACCAATTTTTTAAAAACTTCCCAGATGATTCTAATGCACAACCAAGGCTAATAGAGGCTGAGTCAGAGAAGGAAAAGATTAGAATATATTTAAATTCCTATTACTATAAAATTTAAAACAAATCCATAATTATTCTGTACCTCCATTCAAAAAGTTGAGTTTCTACCTAAATTTTTTGCTAAAAAAGACAAATGACTACTGAAATACTTAAAGTTTTACTTTGATAGTCCAAGGACTATTAGCACATAACCTTGTTTCTAAAATGTTTGTTAGAGGAAACTATATTTGTTAAAATATCTTTTATAGAATACTTTACCTATTCATTAATAAATGTTAACTCGACTTGCCACAGAAGTTGACTTTAACATCCAGATAATTTATTCATAATGACCTCATTGATCAAGCTTTAATTAACTCAATCTATATAAAAAGATAGCACAGATTCTCATAAAATTAGGAACATGACTAAAGAGAAACTTCCTCTTTGCAAGTAAAATAAAATGACTGACAGAGTAACTTTGAAACAAAATGTAGAATCTTTATTTGTTACCACATCCCACTAGGAAAGAAGATTTGGCTTCCCACTAAAAAAATCTGGTTCACTTCCAGCACCCTCCTACCTACCTCCTCCTCCTTTTTCCCAATGATGACAGTTTTAAGAATGATTCTACCATTTGTCACATTTGTAATTCTAGAGAATACATTTAAGATCTAGTGCTAGTTCTGTAAACTTTAGATGACTCATTCTGAAATTCGATTACACACTGGAATCACCTGGCAAACTTAAAAACCAACTCATACATACCCCCTCACACCAAAGATTTTGATTTAACTAGTCTAATGCACTTTGGGGAAGTTTAGCCATGAAGACTTTGAAAGCTTACCTGGTGATTTAAGTATGCCACAAAGTTTGAGAACCACTACACAGAACGAAGATTTTAATAGTAGCAACCATGCCTGTCCCTCCCAACTTCTATCACATCTACTTTTTTTCCCTTTTAACTGAATTTCTCAAATGGAATATCACATCTACTTTTGAAAAAGATTTTTCAGATTGATAAAATTCAGGTTATATTCTATAACCATAATTAGGGCTTCTAGCCTTTGTATATAAAGCTAATTCTAAAAAGTAAATAATAAATGAAATATTAAAAATAAAGATAAAAAGTAAATAAAATGAATAAATAAATCAGCATATGCAGCCTCAGAGTTTATATACTGATAGAGCAGAACCAAGCTGTGCTCTCAGGTTACATTTTTTCTTTACTATTCTACATCAAGGTCAGGAGAAGTGTTTTTTCTTATACTCCATTAATTTCTCAAAATCATATGACTTTTAGTCTATCTTTGGACACTAAATTTCTTATTTAGTTACTTTGTTTCCCTGCACTTTCTGTCTTTCTTGAGATTAAAAAACACATCTATTTTTACCAGAGTCCAATATTATCCTGCCTCTTATTAATTCTAGTTAACAAATTTTTATCCCAGTCTTCTTGGACACAACAGAATTCCCACTTTCATATGGTCTGGTTGCTTTTCTTGCACGTTGCACAGATGTCATCTGGTAATTGTACTCATTGGACTTTTGGGTCAGTTCTGCTGTTTGTTGTATCCTAAATCTTCTCTTGGTTTTCATTATTGTTTTGCTAAATAAACTCCTCAACTATCTCAAAAGTAAACTTCATTTATCTTATCATTTATCTTCACACATTTTCATATGTCAAAATGACTAGTTTGAACTGAGACTTTAGAATTCTAGGTTAAAATTCATTTTCCTTCAAAACTTTGATGAAATTGCCCTGAAGTCTTATAGCATCCATGCCCCCATTTACAGTATCCATATTTGCTAATTTATTTTTATTGCTAATTTCTGTTTATTTTCTCTAGAAGCTTTTTGAGATCTTTTTTATAACCTTGATATTTTGAAATTTCACAAGACTGTGGTTCCTTCATTCTACCTGGTACTGACAGAGACCTTTTAATCTGGAAATTCATGCCTTTTATCACTTCTCACGAAAAACATTCTATATTTATTGCAAGCTTATGTGCTTGGCACTGTTTTAGTAATGTACAAAAAGAAGAAAAATCCTGCTCTCGTGGGGCTAATATTTTAGTGAGAAACATAGACAGTAAACAAAATAATTAAATGCATGGTGCATACATTTGTATTTACGTTATAACTGCTTATCTAGTGAAAAGTACTAGGGTTAAAAAATAAAGCAAGAAAGCAGAATATGAAATACTAATAAACAAGGAGCAAAAATTTGGATGGAGTGGCAAAGGAAGCCCTCAGAGAGGAGATGAATTTTGGATAAAGATGTGAAGCAAGTGAGGAAGCTAGGCATGAGGATAAAGGTGGTGGCGGGAGATCATTCTTGGTGAAGGGAAAATAAATAAAAAGGTTCAGTGACAGATGCATGTCTTGAGGTCTGGGGGAACAAATATGCTGAGCAAGGGAAAGTAGGAGGAGATAAGGTCAGAAAGGTAACGGGGAGCAAGGTTCTGTAGGATCTGATGAATCTTGGTAAGGACTTTGGCTTTTACTAGGTGAGATAGGCAACCATTCATTGTGACAGCGTGAGTAGAGGTGTGACACGATCTCACTAATGTTTAACAGGATCACTCTGACTGCTCTATTGAGAACAGATTACAGGAGGAAAGGAGCATTAGAAGAGAATAGTTAGAAGCCTACTTAATAATTTAGGGTAGAGATGACGGTGGCTTGAAATCGGGTAGTATCAGAGAAGCTGGAGAGAGGAAGATCAAATTCTACGGATATTTCGAAGGTAAAATTGACAAGATATTCTGATGCTGTGACCCTAGAGTCTGAAAGGAAAGAGTCAAAAATCAATCCAAGGCTGAGGAAATGGAAGAATGAAGACATCAGTAACCGAAATTAAGCTGACTGTGAAAGAAGCCAATTTCTGGCAGCAAATATCAGAAATTTGGTTTCAGCCTTATTAAGTTTGAGAAATCTGTTAGACATCTAAGTGGGATGTCAAACTGGCAGTTGGATATACAGGTCTGCAGATGAAGGAGGAGTACTGGTCTGAAGTTACACATTTGGGGGCCATCAGCATATAGATAATATTTAAAATGCTGATACTTGATGAAACCTCCTAGGGAAGCAGGAAAAAAAGAAAAAGAAAATGGTCCAAGGACTATATTCTGGGACACTTTATCATTTACAAGAAGGAATCATGAGTATAAACCTGCGGCGGGACTAAGAAGAGGGGCCGAGGAAGTGATGTTCAGTTACGGTGGCATGAAAAGATAAGAGAGTCCTCCCTACAAAAACGATTAAACTGTACAGAATTTTTTAAAACAACTATTTCATGGATGTAGATTGATAGAAAAAACAAAATGAGAAATGTTATTCTTCAACACCTGCTAGACCTTCAGATAAGAACAGCAGAATTCTGTCTGTGGCCTTTTTGCCTGAGGCTGGTCCCATCTGTACTAGTCCTCACACTGTCTCAATTCTGTTGGAAAGAACAGTGTTTTGTTTTCATTTTTAATTGTGTTCAAATAAACATAACATAAAATTTACTATGTTAACCATTTTTAAGTGTGCAATTCAGTAGCGTTAAGTACATTCACATCATTGTTGTACAACCAATCTCCAGAACTTCTTTCGTAATGTAAAACTGAAACTCTGTACTCATTAAATGACAATTTCCCATTCCTCCATCCCACTCAGCCTCTGGTAATCACCATTCTACTTTCTGCCTCTATGAATTTGAGTCCCTAAGAGCAGTAATTTTACCATCTTGGGGTTGGCAGTGAAAACCAGCAACTTTGCTGCCAGACTATTGTACTCAATTTAGAGGTTGAGGACAAAAAACTCCATGGCTTTGCCCTTTAAAAGTGGTGGACTAACACTAAAGTAGTTATTAAACTTTGGCAAATAACAGAGTGGGATATAAAACAATATAGCAGAATAATATTTTAAAAGTTTTCATTGTACAACAAATATATTGGAATTAACATTAGACGTTAACCTTGGTAATATATATGTGAGAACATGTTGGCATTCTGCCTTGAAAGTGTATTCTTTCTTAATTTTAAAAGGTTTAAAAAAAGTAGTAGACAAAAAGAAATGAACAGAGAAAATCTGCAGCTCTACTCATCCAAGGTTGCAATCTTAGTGGGGGCAAGCAGCAAACAAACCAGAAAATTTAATGGGAAATCCTGGAAATGAGAGAAGTCAAAGAAGGGCTGAGATAAATCCTCCACCCATTCCCCTGGGAATGCCTGGGAAACTACAGACACATGCATGGGGGGACTACTGAGAGCCTGGTAAAAAAGTGAAAACTTGAAAAATGAGTGTAGTTTTGAATGTATTCCTCAACCCACATCATATTGATAGGCAGAAGGTGGAAGGCTTAAGGGCTCGTGGAGTTCAAACATAATCTCTGCCCAAATACTTAGCTTGTGACCACAGTATACAGACAACAAACCAGGTGTTTGCAACACCTAGGAAGTTAGGCTGAAAAAAAAAAAAAAAGAATAATGTAACTATTGAGCAGAGATATCGCTGGCTATACACTGTGGATGAGAAAGAATATAAAACATAGTTCATATCTGATACAACATATTATCTAAAATGTACAGTTTTTTTTTTTTTTTTTTTTTTTGAGACAGAATCTCACTCTCTTGCCTGGAGCGAGTGCCGTGGCGTCAGCCTAGCTCACAGCAACCTCAAACTCCTGGACTCAAGCAATCCTACTGTCTCAGCCTCCCAAGTAGCTGGGA